>JAKTUE010000020.1:0-251367 GCA_030556525.1 Wickerhamomyces quercuum
AGGAAAGGGTAGCTGGGTTGGTAAATTACCCACAAATTTTAGTATATAAAATATAAATATCTGTTTTATAGTGCTAGACGTGTACGTGATCCGGCCAGTAGTAAGCTATTATATAAGCCACCGAATTGCCGCGAATATTACCGTTTTAGGCGAATTACCCAAAATTACCCAAAATTACCCTGGCGGAAACCCAAAATACCCAAAACTACCCTTGCGTTTTTTACAACTACCTTCCCAACTCTAGTTACAGGATAGTAAATTGTTCTTCTATGTAAATAATGTCTTGCATTTATTTCTCTCTAACGCCTCAATTAATGGTCATATTACTTATCTTCTTCACATAACTGATGTAGTCTGCCCTATGTGTACTAAAAAACTCCTCTTTGGACATTCCTATTGGGATCTTAGGTGGAAGCTGGGGAGGATTCTCACCCGAGTTGGCTGTATCTCGAAGGCATCCTCTTTCCCAGATCCCATTGCCTTTGTAATATGAATCTCCAGACTCCAGTTTGAAATCATCCTTTCTATAAACACCATTCTCGAGTCTATTTATCAGTGCCATCACACCTGGTGATAACTTTATATGAGTTTCATTTGATTTCTTCTTCGCTTCAAGATCATCTTTGAGTCTTCTTTCGTATTCTTCCACTGACTGTGTTTTCCCTTGTGGTAATGGCTTGTTTGTGTCCAGCTTACTCAACTTCGGCAGCTGTTTCTCATCTTCATCTCCATCTTCATCATCAGAGTTTGTTATGATTTCTGGTTTATCAAAATAGCTGCTTCCTTCAGTCTCTTCAGAAACAGACGTCTGGACTTTTAGTCCACTAGCGTTAGTAGTTGATTTTGAAGAGGGCGTAAGTTGCGTAGTTTCAGCATCATTAGAAGTATCCAGTTCATAAGCAGTTGGTATATCTTCCGCCCAGATCCCAGACTGCCTACTCTGTCTGATAGCCTTCACTGGTTTTTTTATTGTTCTTTTGAATTTGTTGACGAATTTACCAATACTAGGAGTCTCTGGCTTATAATCTGGTGAAACAAAAACGCTATGCAGTGATTGGCCATGTGCCCTTCTCGTCTGCTTACTGCTGCTATTCGGTTCTGAATCAAAAACACTACTGAGAGAGGACTTTTGCGGTCTTGCTGGCTCACCGTTGTTGATGTTCTGATTTAGATGCTGAGTTTGAGGCTCTCTTATTGGAATCATTGGAACAGTCAGATGGAAAGTGATCTCTAGGATAACGACACCCGCATAGTTTGGCTTGGTTAACTCGACTCTGACTTCGGGTTTACGGTTCTCGTTCATCAGCTTCAGTAAGTCAACTTTACCCTTACCAATCATTTTTGGTGTTGGAGAGCCTGAGTGGTCCATCAAGTACACGGTTAGACCAGCATCCACATTCGGATTGATTTCAAATCGACACTGTGAAGTAAGTGCCTCCCAAGTGTAAGTTATGTGGTCTTTAGTAGGAATGGTTTTAGTTCGCTGAACTTTTGTGTCTATCTGGAACAGCAGATATAGTTGCGAGTTCGACGACGGTTTGATCCCAACCGCTTCTAATGGCTCGATGTCCACATACCCCTTGACCCTACTGAAACGCCCCATTAATATCACAGCTAATGAATTATGTTAAACAGTGTGTGATTCTGGTTCGTTTCTGTATTTAGCCCTATTGTTGACTATTTTTAAGGCTGTGGTTCGCGATCACCGCTTCTACGTATAAATCTAAAAGAAGTAACTAATAACCATTAACAAGTAACTTTTAACTAAACATGCGTCTCATTTGATGACACCCCTCATCTTCTCTGTCTTTTTTCTGTATAACCACCTTCAGGATAGTTAGCAGGCCTCTTGTGGTTCCCGTACTGACCAGATTGGTTAGGCTGACGGTATCCTTGATTGTATCTTTTACCCCCAGTAGCACTACTACTAGCACTGCCAGCGCCAGTTCCATTACCACTACCATTGCCAGAGGAATAAGTACCACCATAATTACCACTATTACCATACCCTGCAGATTGGCTTTGTTGGAATGTCTTGCTACTATCAAGATTTCTTCTTGGATTGTATGGCACTTGAGAACTAGCTGAGCTGTTCTTATTCGATGGGCCCCTTGGTGGCAGTTTGGAAGGTGGCCTGAATTTCTTGATTTCGTCCACAACCTTTGATTTGAATGCTCTATATGCAGACTCAGAACAATTCAACTTGGAAGCATACTCATTGATAACCCTGGATACATCAGATCTGAATACTTCGATTTTATCAGTTCTGATATTCCTCAATCTCGTAGCAACAGCTGCATCGTTAATGTATCTAATTATACCTTCAAAATTGTTTCCTTCAATTAATCTTAGTAGTTCTTTCAATTTATAAGTATCACGATACCCATCTGGCGTGTTCGTAGCTTTGGCACCAGCAGTAACGTCCTTGAACTTTCCTTTTCTTTCATCATGACTGATTTCCAGCTGTCCTTTTGGTGCCTTGGGAACAGTGGGTAGAGGTACAGATTTTTCTCTAACTGTTTCTGTTTTTCCTTCTTTAACAAATCTCTTATCTTCATCATCATCAATTTCGTCTCCATCCTCAACATCATCGTCTTCATTGTCTTCTTGTTCTTTGGCTACACGATTCTCTTCTTCTTTATCTATTCTAGCCTCGGCAGCTTTAGTGGTTGATGGAATTGAAGCTTCTTTTTCTTTTTCTTTTTCTTTTTCTTTTTCTTTTTCTTTTTCTTTCTCTTTCTCTTTCTCTTTCTCAGCTGCAATGCGAGCCAAACGTGCTTCTTCACGAGCCTTGATTGCCTCTTCACGAGCTTTGGCAGCGGCTTCCTGTGCCTTGCGAGCAATTTCTTGGGCCTTAATTTCAGCTATCCTCTGAGCCTCAGCTTTCTTAGCCGCTCTCTCCTTCAACAAAACCTCTCTAGCTTCCTGAAGTTTTTTCTTCTCTTCCTCATCAAATTCGATGAAATCCCACAAATGAATCCACTTATTCAATCTAGCATGTATATGTGCTAGGATAGCATCAGAGGCTAATTTCAAATCGTTTCTTGTTTCAGTCAATGAGACCTTGCGGATAGTCTCGATAATCTCTTCACCTTGATCTTCAATGACTGGATAAATACTGATCAAATTTTTCAAGAATGTAATAGAGTTTCTGCGTGCCATGTAACTTTCACTTTCGATACCAACTTTGACCAAAGATAAAACATCTGAATGCCATCTGTAAATCAGCTTTTGTAATTCAGTTGATGTTTCTTTGCTCGTTCTAACTTTCTCATAATAGGAGAATAATTCAACAAAGAACAGTCCAAAATTCTCGGATTCTAATGGTGATAAAGTATATAGGAAAGTATCCAAAATCTCCGATTGCAGTAAAATGCTAATAACTTCTTGGCCAATCGCAGCTTTAAGAACAATAGTAATGAATTTAGCAACGTATACGGCATCAGATTCGGAATGAATAGCCCTTGGAATCAAACAATACTGGATAAAGGCTTCAATTTCAAAGGTTGTTGGGACTTCTGAAGTAAACCATTGGTTCTCTTGTTTTGCAAGCTCTTCAATAATGGATTTATCATGTTGTTCATGGTCAACTAAACCTTTGGAAATATCCGCAATAGCTGTATTGTTTAGTTCACTGGTTATGTGTAAAGCTTTTTTCTGTTTATCAGCATCCCTAACATAACGATCACCTTTCAAGCTGACCAATTTTGCATCGATAGATTTATTTGATTCCTGTAATTTATTGATTTCTGTCTTGTAAAGTTCAGACTCAAAGTTGATATCGTACAGTTTTAGTTTCCAAAAAGTTATGTAGAAATCTTTTTTCAAATGAGTAAAATCAACACTCTTGAAACTAATAGAATCCAGTTCATTAACATCAATGAAACGTCTCCACAATTCAAATGCCCAAGGAACATCAACGTTATATTGTGAAACCAAAGTACCTAGATCAATGACACCTGAAATAAACAACTCCTTCTTGTCTCTCAAAAAGTAAGACACTAATTCAATATATGTATGTATAACAGCAATAGTTTCATCAAGCTGAGTGGAGATTACTTTAAAATGAGCGTCGTCGGAGGAATTTTCAATTAAATTTCTGTTGAAATCTGATAGTAAAATGAAAATCTCTGTTAGTTGATTTGTATTCAATAAGCTTCTGATTAGCCTATCAGCGGAGCGTTCAGCATCATCCCTTGTATCCAAAATGATATTACGGATAATTTTTTGTAAACCTGGGGAAGAGTTTAGAAGTTTGATTTGATTCGATGACAAATTCGAATTTTGTTGAATACCACCCATTTGATTGACAACTTCTCTTAATATAGTCAAACCAATAGTATTCCCTCTGTGTAAATCCTTAGTAATATAGTTGATGATAGGCTCAAGGTTGAATGATGCATAGCCTTTGGCAATCTTAGCAATGAAAGTTGATAATGATTGTAACCATTGTGAATCATTCAAGCCATCTGACTGGATAGCGTTTCTTCTAGTTGTTAATCTAGTAAGCAAGACGTATGGTAAAACATCCCAAGCATAGTCTGTAAAATAACGAGCAGCATCAACGATTAAATTGGTTAAATTATCATAACTTTCGATTTGAGTAACAACAACTAAAAATGCAGGTAAGGGGTTGGCAAAAGTGATCTTTGCTAATCTTCTCATCATTGGTTTGACGTTCTCGGTCGTTATTCTTTTCAAAATATCTTTGGTTTGTTTTTCAGCTTTAGAATAATTCAATTTAACGAATTTATTGTTTTTAGAGATATTAGCCTGTAAATCACCATATAGATTGTATCTCCAATCTAATGGAAACTTCATGAATAGTTGAAATAATTCATTACTGGTAACAGGGTTATCATTGATATAAGTTGAAGCTGGAAGTAGGTACTTCTTGACATAATTGAACCACTTTCCCAGTTTCTCATCATAGTCATCTCGATCAATAGAATTTTCGATATCATTAACACCAAATTTAATCAGGTAACCCAAAAATTGTGGATCCAAACCAATCTTAGCACCAAGAGCAGGTAAAAAGAATCCAGAGTACTCCAGTAAATCATGGTAATCATTAGCTTGTGGGATATTTTTTGACCATTCGTGGTAGAAATAGGAAACTCGTGTGACAGCTTGAGTTTTCTTTAAAGGATTGAAAAGTTCCATGTCACCGATGGGAAATTCTTTGAATTCAAGTGTATTTGAAGAGGAAGAAGGGTTGATTGAAGCTGTTTTTTTCTCAATTTTCAATTCTTTCACATGCTCGGCACTCAATGGACAGATTTTATCTTTCAATGGCTGTATAACAATATTGAAAACTCTAATCATCAATTCTGGAATCTCCGCATCATGATGCACCAAGAGCGGATACTTGACTAACATGAAAACAGCTGGCCAAAATAATCCATTAGCCAACAAGGATTTCAACATAGTTAGTTTCTGGTTCTCTTCTGCTAAGTCATCTTTTTTGTCTTCTGAGTTTTCTTGAGCTGTGGTAGGTCTTGAATTCGATTTTGTGGAAACAGCTGTATCTTCATCATCAGCCAATGGACCACTCAAAGCTAATGCGTTAGCAGAGGCTTTAAAAATTTCTTGTTCAATCTCATCGTCAATTTTGGCAGTAATTTTCTCCATGCCCTCTTCTCCCGGGCTTAGATATTGGAAGATGGATCCAAAAGATATGAATTTTTCTTTTATAGCAATGGACAAAAATAATTTGAAGTTTTCTGCAAGAGGTTTCTTGATATTTCTAAAATTAGTTAACTTAATACCTAACAACTGAGCAACTTGTGGATTACCACCTTTACCAAGTGATTCAATTGATGAATAATCGGATTCATTATGTTTTGGCCACCATTGAGAAGCTTTGAAAAAGTCAAATATGAATCTATAATTTGTAAATAGTGAATTAATACTGATATCTAAAAGAATATCAAGAACTCTCATTGGATCTAGTTTGAAATGACCAATTAAAGTCTCGATAGAACGGTTAGCATAATTGACCTCAAAATACGAATCTGAAGAGTCAATAGCAAGATTGTATAAAGTCATCACTTTAGCATAACCTTCAGATGCTTCAAACAGAAGATTATATTTCTCCATATCGACCAACTTGAATAAGAAAGCTTTTCTGAAACGCATATATCTTCCTTTTGGGCCTTTATCTGCATCAGAGATAAAATCTTCACCATAGACTAGGTTGGTAGCCAAAGTCAATTTAGGAATTTCCTTGTATGCAATGGCCAATTTTTCTAAAGATTCATGTCTACCAAAAGAGTTTAAACCAGCGATAAACTTATTGTTGAATTTCTCTGGTTCAGATATTGACTTTGACAGTATCTGAGCGATATGAACCAAAGTTTCGATAGTGGCTCTTTCTGGGAAGTACCTTATGGAATATAGAATCTCATGGATGATCTCATCGATAACTTCATGATGCTCCTCGATTTTGTCAGACCATTTGCTTAGATGAGTCTCGGGGTCTTGGATAGCATCGTCTGTTAAATACTTCCACTGAGCCCTTTGAGTTCTGGGTCTCAATCTTTGAAGTAGGCTTATTCTGGCCTCTTGGAGTAATTCCTCTTTGGTCTTCATTGGTGGTTGTTGTTCTGCTTCTTCTTCTTCTTCTTGTTCTATCTCTGCGTCTTTCATCTCAACATCTTCTTCTTCTGCTGCGATTGGTGCAGGGGTGTGCTCTTCAGCTGTATGAGACACTTCTTGGACAGGTGTGTCTCCTGTGGCAATGACCTCCTGGTTGGTAGGAGATGACATCGTTTGGCCCCTCTTTGTTTTACTGTAAATTGAGCTTCTTTCTTGTTCAAATTGTTTGTTGATTTTGTTCTTTTTCTACACAGAAAGTGGAATAATTCGCGAAATTTATCAGAAAAAAGATGAAAAACCGGAAATTCTTCTGCTGGTGAAAGACACTGAAAACACTTAAAACTTGAAGGAATTGGCGTGATTTGTTTCTGAAATGGTGAGTATTCTCTATTAAATCAACTACGCGGTCCAAGCAGCTACTAACTACCGCACACTCTCTCAGGCCGATAAAGTTAGAGAGCAACAGGTTTACGAGCATTTGAAGAACCGTCATATCGGTTTAGGCGATGCTGATACAACAAAACAGTGAGTTCAACAACCAGTTTCTCTTTTGCTAGTAATAATTTAATACTAACACTAATAATATCTACAGCGAGTGGATGACGAACGTTCATAGAGACTCTTATGCGTCTGCACTGGGCCATGCTTCTTTGTTTGAGTACCTTGCCTTGGCTAACGACACACCAAAAGCCATACTGAAACAGCAATTGATCGAAAAAATGGTTAGACCATGTGGCCCACCACCTACATCGAATTAAAAAAAAAAGAAGTCGTTCATCATATTAATATTCAGAAAGGTATTTATGTTTTTTGTTGATCTCATTGAATCAATGGAGTGTTTTCATCATCACTTGAACCAGCACGTTTGTTGGATAGATTTGCGCTCAAGACAGCCAATGAACTGAAAAACAAGAGACCTGAAATTACAAAGGCAAATATCCATTGCAAGGCAAAGACTCTTGTGAACAGTTGACCCAGACCCAAAGCCAGAGTCGTGATAGCGGAACTAAAACCAATACCCCAATCACGGTAAACCACCAAGAAGAAGCCTGGAACGAACAAGAAATCCCAGATAAAGACGTTTGCGATGATACGGGCAGCTAGGCTGTTTGATCCCACAACCACAGCACCATTCCAGAACAACACGTACAATAACCAACTGAAAGGCACAGCACTGGTAGTTAGGTGGATCAATATATAATCGAGAAAGTTGGAGTAGCTGTATGTTTTCTGGACAAAGTAGAGGAACAAGATGTTGAAGAAGTTCAAGATAACAAAGATCTCTGCCCAGATGTAGTGACCGTGTGAAAACAGCAGGATCCACACAAACTGGAGCAAGTTGAACACGGTGAAGTGCCATCCAATCACGTTTCCCACCTTGGTGGAGTTGACCGTATTGCCACCCGTGGTGATTTCGCCCGATTCTGTGATCACGTTGTTGTTGTCTGTCCAGTAGTACTTGGAGACGAAGAGGATCTGGTGGAGGTGGAGGACACCCCATAAGATCAAGATAACGAGCACGTTACCGGTAAAAGGGGTGAACCCGACCCTGAAGAAAGGATCGTCCTCTGGGTCCTTTTCGACGGGATTTCTTCCTATAGCATATCTGAAGTTACCGTAGATAGCAAGGATCAGTGAGATTGTAGTTGAGACCTTGTTAGCGAGAAGGGAGTTGCTGTTGTTAGCCATTACTTGTTTACTCAATGGTGGAGGTACAGAGAGAAGAAGAAGGAGAAGAAGAAGAATAAAAGAAAAAGGGGAGAGAAGTGACACAAGTGGGCAAATCGGTTATTTATATATAGATCCTAATAGAGTTGGGGTGTTTTCGGCAGTTCCGTGTTGGTTTTACATCATTTTGTTGCACGATTGCTCTTTGTATACGCTTGTATTATGTAATGCATTGAAACACAATCACTCTCATGAGCATGTGACTTTATATGCTCAAAGTGGTCTGGTCTGGTTTAAACTGATTCAAGTAGTTAGTTCAATTGTTGTTCAGACGGGCAGCCAGCGTCTTTGTTTTCTTCGGTCTCCTGTGGTTCCGATGTCTACCAGTCACTGGCTCATCGTTCCTCAAGTTTGCATTTCTTCCTCCTTCTGCTCTCACCATTTGACTCTTAGCATCATCACCGAGTAACAAAGACGACTCCTCTTGTCTGTCACGGCCAACAAGGTTCATCTCGCTCTCTTTAGTAATAAATGCTTCAATCACCCTGCCATCAGCAATAGCTCCATTCAGGTGCTCCACTGCTCTCTTCAAGTTGTCTGGGTTTCGGAACAGAATTTCAGCCGTTGATGAGCCACTAGATACATCTTTAACCTTAACGATTTCTATTTCCCCAATGCTCTCCAGAACTCTTCTCAAATCATTAGCAGTAGTACCATGTTCCAAGTTCTTTATCTTCAGGAAGTTTGGAGTGGAGACGTTCTTGATCTTTAAAATTGTATGGTTTCCTCGCAATGGGTTCACAGGTCCATTTGACTGTTTTGACCCATTTTGTCCTTGTGTCGGTTTGACACGTTTTGAGTGGTTGAGCTCTTGTGGTTTGGTCACTTTGGACTTTGGTACGCTTTTCTGCTTCTGCTTCAGCTTTGGATTCAGAGCAGCTAGCAGTGGATTTACCTTACCACCAGCCTTGGATCTGTCTACTAGTGATAATGTTGAGCCAATTCTGTCGAGCAAAGGGTTGGGAGAAACACTTTGCGATTGTTTCTTTGGGCTTTTCCCGCCAATTCTGCTGCTCAGATCCTGTTGATTCTGTTTCTTTGCCATTGTGTGCTTCTTCTCCCTTTTTCTATTCAGCTCAGTTGCTCTTAAATTGGACTGAGAGAGATTATTTGGACGGCCTTGGGCTTCTTCTTTTTTGGCTCTCGAATCTTTTTTTCAAAAAGCCAAAAGCGAAAAGAAAACAAAGAAAGAAAGAAGAAAGTATAAAATCAACGGATCAGACGAGATGTCCCGTTTTTGGTGTAAGCAGTGTGAGTTATTCATCGACGATAACAACGTATCGAAGAGGAACCACTTGGACTCCCAGAAGCATCTGAAAAATGTTCAGCGATCAATCCAGAAAGTCCACCAGAAGAATAGAGATGAGGCTAGAGAGAAAGGTATTAACCTCAACTACGTCAAGAAATCAAAGGTCAAAGCTGCAAAGGAGGATAAGTTAGTGGAATTAGAAGTTGGTGAGTGGGAATCTGTAGAGACGCCCAAAGACACAGAGGCAAATCTGGAAAAAAAGGATGTCGAGCAAGTCATACACTCTGCACCTTCAACTGTACCCATGAAACCAAAACATTCAGAAAGTGACAAAGAGCTTAAAAAATGGAACATTAACGCAAAAAAACAGATAGAACAATCATTAAGTGATTCTGATGACGACACTAGACCTATAAAACCCACTTTCAAAAAGAGAAAAATAGTTAGAAAATAGATAGGACTACAGTAAAGATTATTCTTTGTATAGATTCATTTAATTCCTTTGAACAGAAAGGAAAACACACTCATATGCAGTCATACTCTATTTACAGATAAAACACATTAAAAACGACACGCAATCACTGTAACTCTTTTTCACTTCCTTTCCTTTCTTCCATCTGATTTCATGCACAAACTAAAGTTTTCCTACTTTTCTCCTCTAAGTGAATTGTCTCGATCCACTCTTTGCAAACTCTAGAACTTTCCACCCTTCAGTTTCCTTGTCGTCAACATGTTCAGGATCTCTAGTTAGGACTAAAGCATAAGAAGTCATTTGGATGTTTGACTCAGTACCAGCAGCAATTTCTCCAGTTTTGGATTTTCTAAATAGGTTGATTTCCTGTGCTCTACAACCAACAACTAGAACAGGAATATTAGAAGGTAGTAATTTGGCACTTAAAATCTCAACACCCCTTATATCCAAGATTCTACCATCTGAAAATACCTCTTGTTCTCTTAAAGCTTTCTGTTGGGCAGCATACACATTGTATGGTGCTTCAGAAAACCACACTTTCAAGACTTCTTCCTCACCTTTGATATGAGCTTCTAGGATTTCTGGAACGATGAAATCACGCAATTGTTTTGTGAAGGCTTCATTAGAGAAACTTGGATCAATCTGTTTGAATAATCTGAAAACTTGAGCTGATTCCGTTTCAGCAAAGATACCACTAACTTTCTCAAAAACAGTTCTAAATCCAACAATCAATGGATTCTCAGAATCATCCCAATATCTGGTCTTGAAATCAGTTAAACCACGACCAACAACAGTCTTAGTTTGGAATTCTTCAACTTTCTTCCCTAAACCAAGACCATCCCCTTCTGGTTTAATATCAGTCGCAACTATGGCTGTACCGGCTTCTTCACTGGCCTTGACGGCTTTTGGTCTTTTACCCGATGCCAATTCTTTTTCTCTTCTTATTCTTCTTTCTTCTTTAGATTCAAACCCACCATATTTTGAAGCTGAGCCATCATCTAAAACTTCAGCAACCTCTTTATATATCTTGGTTTTTCTAACAGGTTCGATGGTAGCATCGACAGCTTCAACGGTACGATTGATTGTTTTTCTGGTGTATTTACCAGCTTCTGAATCCCAAGCTGTAACAACAACTTTTTCAATCACTTCTCCGGTATCTTTGATGGTTTTACTCACAACGGTTGAAGACTTTTGGGCCTTTTCATAAGCCTCTCTGGCCTTTTTGTAAGCTTCAGACTCTCCTAGTTTACCAGTCTCATCCTGTAATGCCTTGATGCCATCTTGTAGTTCTTTAGATTTTTTCCATTCTTGTCTAAATGTCTCAGTGAATATCTGAAGTGGTGATTTTTGTGGGGCGTTAAAGGCGGGACGAGACAAGTGGAAAGATTTCACTAGAAGTCTCTTGTTGCAGCTTCTGAACGCTTGTGCTCTCAGCATCATGTGTGATCTAGACTTGAATCTTTCACAAAAGCGAGTTGCCAGGCGATAAGTTTTGAACGTTGATGTTCTGCTTGTTGATGAGTTTCGTCGAAGTCCTACTTTTTTTTTTTCATTTTTTTTTCACTCAAAAGAACAGGGCTCTATAACCATAATACAAAACATTACGCTATATAACAAAAGAACACTACATCTTCAAGTCTTACGCTTGTAGTTGTGTATTGACAAGGTAATGTGGTGTTTCATGTACAGGGTGTATCGTGTTCATCATTAATCTAGTAGATCGTCCACTGGCACTTCCACTTCTTTTTCAACTGGCACTTCAGTATCTTCTTTCGACTCAGTTCCAGCAATGATCTCCTTGTTCTCCAATGTCTTACCCTTCGAGTAAAACTCCTCTTTCACTTCAGCATTAATCTTTTGGAAGTATTTGAGTGCTTTAATAATGAAATGGATACCCCCAACAGCAAGCAATGTTATTGGCCACATACAAACAATCAAATCAGTATGTGCACCTTCGTCAACAATGATGTAATGTAATGCAGCAGTCAAACTGGTATATTGTTGAGGATAATAGTAATATTCATATAAACCAAGTGACAGCTTCCATAAAATAACAATCAAGTGAGTGCTTCCAAATCTGACCAACGCATAGATAAGAGAGTTCAATGACAGATCACTTATACCTCCGTTTCTGATCTCAACTCGACCTTTGGTGCTGAACAATACCCATTGAAGGTATGTGAATATAAGGGCAGCTGCATGTAATGGGTATGTGAATTTATTCAAGACAAGTTCATCGCCCTTTAGGCCATTGAAATAGGCAACAGGTTTATTAATACCTTGGGAATGAATCATACTGTTCCATGCCATGATATAAATTTGTGATCCTAAAAATATCAAGAGATATCCAACAAATTTAGCGCCATGAATCAAATTGTCTCTTAACCTGTCGAAGTCGTTTTCCAATAAATCATCGTCAAGACCACCTTCTTCTTCTAAGTGTGCTCTTATGATCCTTTTATCAAAAACTCCAAGAGCAACAGCTAATATTTGTAAACCTGCTGCCAAAGAAACAACGTCCAACCTTAAGATAGAATCTAGCAGACCATTTTCATCAATATCCTTCAGGATCCCGTAATGCTCCATTTCCAAAAAATTGCTTAAACCATCAAATAACAGAGCAAGCGGTCTACCAACCAAATTACCAACGATACCGACACCGCAAATTAAAACCACAGAGAATATCCAGAGCAATAACATGAAACAGATGACTCTTGCACCAAATAATGGAGGTCTATAAACAATCTCATAGTTGTTTGTAGTGATTAACTCATCTTCTGACTCATCAAATTCATCAAAAACTCGCTTTTCCTTATCTCTTTGTAATTCGGCTTCTGCATGCAACGGCATATCATCCTTGGTAACTGGGATAAATAATGACTTGAGAAACTTTCTGGAAATCGTATCATTTTGTGGTGCTCTGACTAAATTACCATCTGGAACGAAACAAGCTTGGACATCAGTAGTTTTAAATATTTCTTTTGTTTCGTATAAAGTAGTTGGTTTGGTATAATCAGGTTTAACTCCGCTGATTCTGGCCTTCAAATTCTTATAAACAACATATCCTCTTTCTCTTAAATCATGATTACCAAGCACAAATGAGGATAATCTTGTTTTGGATGCTGCGATCTTGAAAGCACGGCCCCAGTATTGCCTTACGTACTTTTTGATGATTTCAAGTCTATAATAAATCGATGATGCTGCAACTAAGCCGACAATCAAACCATAAAGTGAATTGGAGACAAAACCAAGACGAATTGGCAATAAGGGGGTTCCACTAGCTCTCAAACTATGAGCAACAGCACCGAAACCGATGAGAATGAATAAAGTATAGACAAGACCACTTAAACCTATTCTAGAAAGTTGTAACCATAGTGAGCGAACCAAAGCGTCATGAACTAAACGGGTATTTGGATCTTCAGGAGATCTGATAAAGAACAATAAACCAGGTCTCAAAATATAACGACGACACATTCCGACAAACAAAGCAAATAGGCACATGTAGATTGTACCAATCGACCAACTGATGAACAATCTTAACATTAAAAAATCTTTAACAAAAAATAGATCATTGAATAACAATCTTGATTGTGTCTCAAATATTGGTGTTAACGCAAACTCCAGTAGCAATCCACAAAAGGTTGGAAACAAATATAACTCAGTGAAAAAGATCAAAAAAACTTTAAGAGTTGAGGTCATATCAAAAAGTATAATAAATATTTTTCTTTGCGTACCTCTTAGAGGATTAGATTGTGCATGCTTTTTAGATTTGATTTTGATAAAAGCCAATATAGCACTGAAGCAAATACTATAAAAAATGAACAGGGGCAAAAATCTTTCCAATTTGTTTAATGGAGCCTTTTGTTCATATACATGTATCAAGGTGTTCCAAACTGGGGTGGAACAATCATTAACAAAAGAATCCAGTAGAGGAATAGATTTCTTGACGGCCATGTATGAGTTATAGAATTCATTCAAAAATGGAGTTATCTTCAATAAATCTGTGACTTTAAAAAGTAGTGAAACACTATTACTCAACAGCAAAGCACTCAACTGGAAAATTAGAGTACCCAACAATGAAGGAACTAAATACGCAATGATTAAGTATGATCCTAAGAAACAGTCAGTAGCAATAATGATAACAAAAATTGGTAAACTCAGTATAAAATCATGATTAATATCCTGATCAAGAGCTACAGCAGGTCTTGGTTCAACAACAGGTTCAGGAATTTGGGGAATAACAACATGACGTCTTACTATAGGTCTGATTGGGGCTGGAAATGGTGGAAAGGCCTCAACTCTAGCATTTGGGATGTTGGGTATATCAGGAACTTCATTTGCAATGTTTCTTTGGGCCTCGTGGTCCCTTTCGTTCATATTAAATCTTATAAATCTTTCAAATTCAGTCATTTCTTGCTCCTGATCCTCATTTTCATTATCACTATCTTCTGTGCTCTCCTCTCCATCTGATGGGAGAAAATCAGGATCTTCGTCCTCATGTTCCTCATCCAACGGATCGGCATCTCTTCTTCTTTGTTCGTACTGCTGAATAATCCTCTCAACTTCAGGATCTGCATCGTCTACATCGTCTCTCATGATTCTCCGTAAATCACCTATGTCAATTCTCGGAGGTAGACGTACTCTTTCGGCTCTTTGAGGATTGATTGGATTATTCATCACATTGAGTGGGTTTTGGGCTCTTGGAGGATTGTTTTGGTTGTTCAGCACAATGCGCAGGTTATTGTTGAGCAAGTTTATAGCATCTGGATCAACCACCAAAAGTGGTTCTGCAGATCCAATATTCTTTCTGATCAGCTTTAAAAAGCCAGGATCTTTTGAAACCCATTCATGTTCTAAGAATAGTATTAAGTGAACAACAGTAAAATAGAATAAGAATGTAATTGAAGAAACAAATGTGTGTCTTAAAGCTTGGGTTAGATTGTCTAAAGAGTATGGATCCCCTTGAAACTCAGTATCTCCATATAATAGTGAGACAAAGAAATCTTCATGTGTTGTTTTTCCATCAATAACCCAATCAATGAATCGCCTAGAAACAGCCCAAAACAAAGGAATTTGTATAGAACCGAACAACAACGAGCTATAAGCAGTTGCATATCTGAGAGATCTAATGAAATGGCTTCTTGCTTTTAGTGAGATCAATTTGAGCGGAGCAACGTTGGGTGTGTTTTCGTCGTATACGGTGGTAAACTTATATTCTTCATGACAAATATCACAGCGACCATCACGACCAGAACGTTTCAACCATTCTTCCAAACAGTCCTGATGAATGTATTTGATGGAGCCTCTGCATTTACAAGGATGAAATAGAGGGTGATCTTCTGTGCCCTCCAGTTGACAGATACGACAGGTGTGTTCTTCTGCCGCAAGGCCCAATGGTTCAGTGGTGGAACTCATAAGCAAACCGAACAAAAACAAAAATAGCACAGCACAGCACACCAAGCGCAATTAACAAATGATCTGTGCAGTACGTTATTCGATTATTAGCTGAAGTGCTCAAAGGAGAAAATGCGAATGTTCAGACAAGTTTTTTATGAGCTTCTTATTTAGTGGCTTCTGCTGTTGTTCAACCAGTTTTCTCTTTGAAAGTGATGTTTCCAGTTTTCTTATGGAAGCTCAAAGAAAAAGCAAAATATAAAGAAAGTAATTCGCGGAAAGAAGAGGTAAAGAAGAGCCCTTGTTTAAAGGTAAAAACAAGAAGAAGCAGGACACTCACTCAAGACACTTCGAGAACGGACGGTGAAGAATGATCAGAAGACAGCCAACGACGATAAAGCTCACTCCGGAAGATGTGCTTCATTACGATGACGAGAAAGAACAGCAGGCGCAGGCACACGCTGCTGCTACTGCTAAGAGCGCATACGGCCAGAGCTCGCTGAACAACTCTCAGGAATCAGTTGTGCAGCGAATCCAGAGCGCTAAGTCAAAGGACGAAAGACTGGGTCTCAGAATCTCAAGCAGACAGTAACTTCTTTGCAGTGCTGTTGATTTGATGATAGCTTCTGCTCTCTCTGAATTGTGCTGACGACTACACCAAGGAATGATTACATACTTCAGGGTTACAGAGAAATACCAAAATGTATTATTTATCTTAACCTTTTTTATCCGTATATATCACAAAATCCTGGAGCATTGCTCGCCAATACCAAGGGCCAATCACCAAAAATCAAACCTAGCACAAATCCTGACCATGACCTTGTTACTCTTTTCACCTTGAGTAAATCCCTAACCCAAATAAATCTAAGATAGTATAAAAAAACCAGACAGCGAACGAAATCCATATTGCAACAATTGTGTGAATAACTTTTTTTTTGCATATTTTTGTTATTAATTATTGTTAATTAGCATAAGTTTACCTTATTGTTATATTTTAAAGTGAATGAATACCGGCCTCTTCGCAAAGCCTAAAACTGAATCAATTAATGAGACACCGATTTATTTGAAGAACCTTGTAAATCTAGTGAATAATGACACCCCTTGGTCATAATCAAGCCCAGTAGTGTTGCTTTTGGAGCTGAAAAAAGGAACAGGATTACCTTGACTTGAAAAGGTGGAATGATCGACACCAACAATAGTACCCTGAGCACTGGAACTGGCCATGTCCTCGTCTCCGTCTGAGATTTCATCATCTCCTTCTGAGTTCTCCTCGTTGAGTACTATAGCATCAGTTCCCTCATCCAAATAAAACCTATTTATCCTGTGACGTTCATCGTCGCTTTTGGTTTCATTAACCTCTCCCAATTTATCGAACGTAGGACTAAAGTCGCCATGAGAAATAGCAAAGAAGGACTGTGACTCTGAGTCTGATTTTGAATTAAGTTGTAGAATTGATCTACCAGCTGTTGTTTCGGCTTCCGTTTCTGTCTCTGTCCCTGTCTCCATCTCTGTTTCAATTTCACTATTTGGCGTAGATTGAACATTAGCATTACCATCAAGAGTGGCAAGGTCTTTCTTGTTGTAGTTACTAACCGATTCGACGAGATCTTCTGGATATAGAATGTTATTCAAATTGCCAGATTCATCGGTCTCAATTTTCAGATCAGGGTTAGTTGACCAAACTCCATCAACAACAAACTTGAAGATGATTCTTTCATTTGGAACCTTTAAAATATAACTGAATCTTTTATTCTGGACATCTTTCTTCAATTGTGTTGACTTTGACCAGTTATCAAAAGAACCTGTAACATAAACTGAATTGGCGGTTGAGGGCCTTCGTAAATTGTTAGTAAAATGCAACCTTAGATAAACCCAGAGAGATCAAAGAAAAAGAACGACTAGTTTCTTCACAAGACTTGACTCACCATTCGAACCTAAAATACGCTTCTTTACTCATCCCTTCCTGATCACTGGATCTCAACTTTAGGCAACTGAAGCTTTTGGCGGTGTTTGTTTAAGGGATGCAGCAGTCAGTGGATGAATTCTAATAATTTTCATTGGCATCTTTATTTTCCTTTTTCAGGAAACCGTGAAGATAAACAATGAGCCAGATAAAGTAACAAAACTGATCCTGGAAAAACAAGCAATGGATTGGGCTCAAGATGACACAAAACCATCATTCTGGTACCGTTCTACAGCTTGGGCTTTAGATAAACACAAAAGAAGCTTAGTTTTTTTTTAGTTGTAGAGGCATTCCTAGTTGTTGGTCTAAACACTTTGAAGATCGAAGTTATTCTAGGGACTCACCTTACATCAACCAAAACGAAACAAGATAGTTTGTAAAAGGTAATTTAAGTCAACATCCATGATTTCTAATGTATTATACAACCTCTTTTGATCTATTTTCTAGCTCAACGAGTGAGCGTTGAATGCTTACGAACTTCCCAAAGGATAAAATTAGAACTTTGAAAGCACCCCAAAGGGTATACATACTATTAAACATAAAACTGATGAAAAATCAGGATATTGTGTCTTTAGATAGCTCAGGGGATTCAACGGTTGGGTAATTGAAATGAAGTGCTTTGGTTTCCAGCAGGTTTCGCTCTAGAATATCAAAGTACGCCGTGAGATGGAGAGCCTTGAACCATGATAGTATACCATCTCAGGACTCATACCTGGTGTTTATTTCCCTTTATATATGGTTATTACAGTCAATAGAATCTCCATCAAAAGATTAAACAGATCGCTTATAGTACAAAGCTCTAATGCTATACTCTTCTGTTGGTAATCTACTTGGTCGGTTTAAGCGGTTTGACCAATCAACACAGCCACGAGGCGTAGGGAGACTATCATTGATTGATCTGTTTCCATTTACAGTGATTTATGCAACCTGCTCCAAAGAACGGTTTAGAATCTTTTCTCCTGATCAGTGGAAAGTTATTAGCATCCAACATAATCATATGTTTCCAAAAGATTCAGTTCCGTAGATGTTAGTGCTCAGAAGTGGTTTGAAGATCTACTGTAATATGCAATGTACTCCGTTTTCTCCCACATGAACTTTGACTTGGAGGTTTTTCCGATATCCTTGAGAATTAATTATGTTGCAACGTGTGCATGAAAAAAAGACCTGGATAAAAGCTCATGACCTGCCTCCAAACTTCCAATGTTTTGAGGAAATCTAAGAATTATAAAGACCTTCTATCAGTACTGGCATTCTTTACTTCTTATTCTAAAGATAAATCTTATAAAAGTACAAATCTTTTTGCTTTTTCATAAAAGTTCAACTAAACGTTTTAGAAGAATACAATTACAATATGCAAATAAACAAATCAAGAAAAAATAAAAAATCTGTTAGATTTCTTTCAAATAAGAATAGAAATAGGTAATAGATTAAACGCATTCTATGAGAGGTAATACAGTGGCTCATTGCCCAACTCAGGTAGTGTGATTATGTATGACTTTACTCACTCGATTTATTTCCCCAGCCTTAGTATTTCTCGAAATGCCAACAGAAGACACGCATGCATAAAACTGCATAGAAAACAAGAAGGAGAGAATGGTCTCTAGAAATCATGACCCATAAATTCGAGTCCTGCATAACTTACGTTATGTACATTCAAACGCTTTTGTCTTTCATAAATTTCAACGATATACATAGCGATTAATCCCGTACTTACATGAAATGTCTGTAATGTTAAATTTGCATTCAGCAGTACTCACTGTATGTCATGAACCCATTATAGCAAGGTGAATTATGCCCTATCGACGATGTATTCCAGACAAAACAGTCTTCCCTAATAGGCGGATCAGTAATTTGAGAACTTTAAGCCTAAGCTTTAAGACATTTCCATGTAAACTGCACGACAGGGAGTGCCATCTTGAATTTCATTCTTGACCGGAATCAAGGTAGTGGCAGTTATAGTAATATCAGCTCTAGTCTGATACGTTTGGCATCACTACAACATAATCTTGCCAACGACTCAACCCAGGTTTTATTTCAGTCAAAACTGGGTTATTCATTGGCAAATCAGTTCAATTGAGAGTATGAGGAGGCATTTTCATGAACGGTTTTCAGCCATTTACAACTTGTTCGGTTTACTTCACGTACGTCTTCCGGTTTAATGCAGTTCAGTTGAGAAGATTAACACAAAGGCCAGAACTAAAAGTTTGCGGGGCTTGGACTTGCGAGTGGTATCAAGATAAGATGACATGAGCTCTAATCAGACCAAGTATGGTAATAACCGTGCAGTACCAGCGGCAGAGAAAGAGTAACAGTAAAAGTAACAGACAGGCACTGAACACAGAACAGGCAAGGCTTTTTTGATAATCTTGACAGATCCGCGTTCCCAACAATTAACCGAATGAGGAAATTTTGAAGATTTAGAAGACTTCTTCCTGCGGCATGCAGTGGCTAGAAAGTCCTCGACCCACATTGCCTAATTGTTAGTCTCCACTCCTCATCACCTTCTGCAGTGCATGCATGACACATGAGGTTCCATCAAGTCCTCCCAGGCCTTGCACACACAAACCAGTAAAACCTTAAAACGAAATTCAGCTCAACAGTTTAATCGTCCCACGGTGGAAAATGCCCTAGTTTCAGAGAACGTGTACAATGTAAAATACATCAAGGGATAGTTTGAGACGCTCTTGTTTGTTTGTGAAGAAAGTATACTCTTGCCACTTCTGATAGTTATTGCAGATGCAAAGGGACTCTGGGATTGCAGAAGCGTTGCTACTGTGCAGATCCTGTACCTCGATCTGTTGCCCAGTTTCCATTGATGTGAAGTCGTAGTTGTTATAGGTGTGGCCTACTTTCCTTCAACCTGCTAGCTCTCGTGCACCTTGGTAGATCCAAGCAATCAGGCAATTGACATACATTTTGTGATTCGCTAGGGCTGGGGGGTTGTGGAAAGTTGAAAGAAAAGCTTGGGGTTTTTAGCCCTGTAACCATTGACTACCAACTTTAGTGTCTTGAGATCATACTCTGTTGTAACCAGAGAACTCTAGATCCGTTCGGTTGCCATGATCTACTATGAAATGTTAGACAAGAGGCATATTTGGGGCACAAATCCCCCGCAAGAAACGAGTATAATTCAGCATGTCAGCGTAGAGACATTATCCGTTTTCTGTATATTAGCTGTAAATAGGCTTATGTGATAGCACAATAGGAATGTATGGTATAGTGTCTAAGATTGGTGGCTAACAATCGTTGTTGATTTGAATCAACTGTAATGATAAGAACTTTTGTGCTGGTAAATACGTTTTGTAAACACACACAGCCAGACCTTCTGTAATACCAGCAGGAGAAAAAGAGCCCCTGTTGTTTGGGGCTCAGAATTTTCTCAACGGGACCGACCTGGAGAAGAAGGATAGACACTTTTTTACATTAATATATCTCTATAGAAACAATCAGATATGGGGTCCTATTAAAGTTGACGGTGATAAATTAAAGCGGGCTTAATTAGTACATCCAGGCAATTATCAGCAAGTCTAACTGGAAAAGTTTCACTGTGCCTTCAAAAGAGATCAAAATCAAAACAAAAACAAACACAAAACCAGTAACTGAAACATTAAGCACATGCAAGAATGTCTGATACATAGTAGTATTCTATTCTCGAAGCTTATTCATTCAGATTGCTCGGTTATTGACATATTATTTTGAGCTCAATATTTTCCGTGTGTGCAAAGTCTGTTCAGTCGCCAAACACTCTTCCCACTGAAATCATATTTGAATAGACTGTAGGAATTGTCGTATTTTTTCTGTAACATAACCTATTCATTGATATCAAAGTATTACGATGATAAGGAAAGAATGAGCATTATGGAAATGCTAACTATTCAATTCATTCTATCTTGTGATGTGCTCCTGAACCTGAACTTGGGTGTGCTTTTTTTGAGGTTTGAAAAAAGAGGTGAAACAAAAATGATTAAATATAGAGTTAGTTAGTACCTCTTATCTAAATATACATCATAGTTGCAGGAGTATTGTTATCTCCCGTCTTAGTCCCACACACTCCCCAAGCGACCAGCTAAAGTTCTTGGGAGATCTTCTACTGAACGCCCCCGGTTGATAATCAAAAAAGACTATTTTTTGAACCTTACAGAACGCGTCTCATTTACCTATTTAACCCAATTAGGATAAAACAGCGTGTAATCTACTCGGATCAACATTGATGACATAAATAGGTGTGGGATCAACACCAGGCACATGAAAGCCCAACAGAGTAGAGGTTCATAGAATAGTATGTGAGACCCAAAGATCCACGTTCAGTATCGTTATATGTTATATATCTGTAGAAGCTAATCATCATCATCATTATAACTATCTCCTTCGTCATGGTTTCAGTCATGGTTTCAATCAGGATTCATGGGTGGAATTTAGCCAGAAGGTGGCTTATCTAAAAAGACCCCGTTCTGAACTGAATGGACACTCAGCGTTAGGTTCAAAGGACAAATTCTGTTCAATCGTTCTTTTGTCAGTGTACAGCAATGAATCGTGAATTCTACTAATGATACATTCTAGTCAACAACATTCTCCAGCACAAAATGTTAAACCGAAAACTGCCATGAAGAGGCTCACAAGAGTTATATTGTAGCCAGATTGATAATAGAGTTTACACACACACAATATTCCGGCTTGTATTCTGATATTAGAGTTAGTACTGCGACTTGTCAATCGCTACTCCATTCTCCGGAAAATGTATGGGTAAGCACTGAGGGAATCATATCGGGAATGAGGTGAATATATGTATTCTACGTATGCTCCAATGTCTTACAATATTGTAATGCCTTAGCTTACCTCAGCTCAGTGTTGTTTCATTGATATATTCGTACCAACTGGTTATCTTTATTTTAGATCAAATTCTGATCTTAGGGACCCAGCCTAGTGAATAATAATAGTTTGGCCCCAGGGGCAAGGCAGTGGTGACCCCAATGGCAACGGTCGTTACTTCAACAACTGTAGCATGAATCGATTTCTTGGTTGGACAGTGCACAGTAGAGCCTATTAAGCTGCACAGAGAAACATATAAAGGTTTGTTGAGGCAGGACCCAACTGTGGAAAAGGGAACGAGTCCCACAGTTTGGTAAAAATAGCGTCCATAGCAATAATAAGACCACCAGGCGGTGAGGCCCTGGTAGTTTCCAGCAAAGTTATGCTATAGATCCTAGACAACAGTTATTACTATAGTAAGGGGTCTATTTCCAGCTCAAAAGGCGCTCGGAAACAGCATTACAACACAACCAACCACCATACACCGTCATACTTCTTTACGAAGAATTTCAAAGAACTGTGTGTTCGTATTACATATATTGACCAGGGTGATACATAAGAGACAAGCATATATGGATGGGCGTATAGGTCTTCACAGGGTTCCGGTTGTTGGTCAGCAGATAATTCATATATAACATCTTTGACATTAAAAGGACTGGTCAGATGATCAGATCAGCTTTCCATTTTCAGTAGGTTCAAGTGAAAGGATTTAAATACAACGGACCAAATACGTGAGCATTTGAGGAATGAGAATTTGATAAAAAACTGGGAGCTCCATCATTGGTAGTGTAGTAGTACTAGTTACAAACACCAACTAACGCCTTCCGTGATTTACTCTGCCGATAGAGTTGATATATCTCGAATGACACGGACAACCAAACATATTCTTAAGTAGAGATCTAGAGATCAAATTGGAGATCACTTGAGCCCAAAATTTCAGTTGCTTGTACTAACAGCAAAGAAGGACAATGACTCGACGGATACACAGACTTTCACGGATTGGACAGTTACTTGAATTGATTGGACAGTTTAGTTGAATTTTACTCGCTGATTTAAGTGAATGGCTAGTTTACCTAGTTCATCAGGCTGCCTCGGACTAACAATGAAACTAGATTTTTTTACACTTTTGCCCCAATGCAGACATCAATTCCTTAAATACAGATTATCAAAGAGGTTTGCTATGTATCTTATTTAATAAGACAATCCAGGAAGCAGCTTAGCTTAAATAGAAACAAAATGAAAAAGGAAATCGTCCTTCCACTTCCAGAATTAACACTAGGCTATCGAATTGATATTTCGGGAAGAGGTCAATGGTCAGTAGATGCTCAAAGTTATGTGCTTCTCTCTAATTGAACAAATAGTGTATTTAGCGAGCCTTCAATGAAATTCCAGGGACTTAAAATTCTGTTTACAATTGGTTGAATATATGGCAGTATTATGACGTTGAGTTTAGTATCTGGGGCACACCACCTTGGTCTTTTGAACAGAAAGTGAAATAATCCATTAGGTAAGAGTAGATCGACGTTTCCGTTAAAGAAATTTAGGTTTGTACAGGACACTAACAAAGTTGTAAGGGAATGCTCATCACTCAAACGAGTTGGTGTCAGCGATTAAGCAGCTTCATGTTGTTGAACTACGATTTGGGCATCTACCCTATAGTTATGCCGTGAGTAGACAGAGTCCAACAGGCATACTCATAGCACACAGGACCCCACGACACTCGAGCCAGTAGTCAGGTCATACCATCTGAGATAAGAACTATCCAGCCCGGTGTTTCTTTATGTATGATTCTTACTGCTGACTTCTTTTTTCATGCCAGTGATACTTTGAGGGAAGTTTGGTGGCAGAAGCTCCGTATTATTGCCTGATCATCGCTGGACTTTTTCAAGTGTCAAGTGGAAAGTGAGAAAAGCAACACCGAGCTAGACTCAGTCAGTCTGGTTCTCTGTAACTCTCTGTTTCTATGTCTATGATGCCGACATAGAACAAACACTTAACATCCTACAACCAAACGGAACTGACGAAGGGCAAAAAGCCACATAGGCTACATTTCTCATAGTACGATTCTCCAATTTCTTTGTTTGTAACTGATTGGGTTTTCCCCAATACCGAAGAAAATACTTCGATACGCTCGCTATTCCACCAGAATGAACCTTCAACAAGGATCATGCCCAAATGCTTATAAAGTAAATACAGATCAGTCTTTGTTACAGTGATATTTTCTAGAAAATCAAATCGTACATTTGAGATCTATAATTGCTAGACAACTGGAAACTGGAACGAGATCAAAATAGGTCTTTTTCTGATCTGTAGGAAAAACACTGGTCTGAAACATGCCTTAGACCAATCTCAATCCATACTATACTATACTGTACTGTACTAATACTATGCTATGCTATGATTTGGAACTCCAACCGAGAAGCCGTTGGCTAACGACTCCCACCGTCTTTTAGACACTTTGACTCTGTCGTTAGGGCCTGTACGAATTGCTTTTCATCTGTTAGATTAATCTTTAGCACCTCTTGCAGGTCTTGCCATTTCCCTCTTTCCACGAATCTCGTACGAATTTTTGAAATAACTCGATTTCCTAATCTGTACATATCTGTTTACTATTGTACTCCTCGCAAGGGGTAAAGTAGAGTTGTATAGGGACTAGGAGTCTAACAGAAATTAAATTGTATACGGAGAGGATACAGATATGAAGTATAAAGGAAATCTACATTTATGATCCTGGTATATAGCCTTACCAGTGTTTAGCATTCAGCCAAGTAAAGAGGCAATGCTTTTCCCCTTCCAATTTTGAGGTGCTTGTAATTATTGTGTACGGGTTGGTTGTACTGCGGTTGCAGAGAGAATAGAAGATCAAATGGTTTTGGTTCCAATAAACTTTTCGGAGGGTCTAAAAAGGAGAACAAAGCAAAAGCACACTTGTTAATTATGTAGTGCGTGCTAGCAACACTCGTCTTCTCTTCTTCTCTTGTTCTGAATCTGAGACTTGGGACGGAGAGATTCTTGGTGAGGTGACGTTTTCTGAGACTGAGAAGTTGAGTGACTTTTGGGGGAATCGAGAACCATTGTGTGTACATCTGATCACACACACACACTGACCAGAATAGAATAGAATAAAACACTAGTTTAGAAACAGCCAACTAAGAACAAAGCTTAGAAAAGTGAGAGATGTAAGAGAAGGGTAGGCATTGGGTGGACACCGGACAGAACAATCAACACACTCAATACACTCACAATACACTAACATCTAAGTAGACGGCAGTACCACCAGCACAGGCAAAAAGGATCCTCCGTCCATATATGGCGTATACGAGTGGCTCGCACGTATATCCCTCCCTCGGTTTGCTGTTGTTCGCTGAGCGCTTCTGTCAGTTTACCCAGTTACCAACTTACCTAGTCTAAGGGTTGTTACTGGTGTTACATGATAGTTACTAAACCCAGGCCTGTGTTCTCACAAGCTTCAAGATCTTACTGCAAGGTGCTTCTTAATTGTGCACAGCTTGGGAAAGTTTGCCCCAAGTTTCAGGACCAACCTCCACGCACAGATACAGCTACCTGCAGCGATATGGCAAAGACCAACATGTACTGAAAAAGACCCGTTTATTAAAGAGACTGAGTCCACACGAGACTGGATCAATCTCTAGGTGAAAGAGAACAAGCATGAAAAGTATTTAAAACATAAAAACCGTCCATTTCCACGATCCACCAACTTTCCCTTGTTCCTGCTGTTGTAGTGTTGTTGCTAGAATCATATTCTACGTTATCTATATTCTAGTACTCTATCCCACTTCAATAGGCTTTACTGCTCCGACACAACCCAAGGTTACTATTCACTTAATTAGCCTTGTGTGTGTTTTCTCTTGTTGCTTTCACCCAATCACATACAACTCTCCTTTCCTCCCCCAGCTTTGCGCTGCACACAATCCGGCACTAGCTTTGACTACATTCAATTGTCTCCAACCTGAGCGATTGCACTTGTTTCTGAGCTTCGTGTTCGTGTGTGTTTTCCAACTGTTACCACTGCCGGGGTGCTATTTTTGGCTTGTTCCCAGCCCTGCCAATAACCCTAAAGGAAAAGTTTTCAGTTATCACCACATCAACAACAAAAGGAAAAAGAACAGCAGAAACCTACCGAAATCGGATATTAAGTCGTCAAACCTTGTCACACCACCCCTTCTTTCCCTCATCACCCCCCTTCCTCCTTCATCTCTCTTTTCAACCTTTTTATAAACACTTTTTTCTTTCATCTTTAAAATAACTTTCCAAAGCGAGAGATTAGACATCAACAATTAAAGAATTCATACATCATTAGATCTTGCTTTTAGAAAAAACCTATCACCACATTCAAAATATAAAAAAAAGAACGTTTTAGAGAATTGAAAAAATAAAGCCTTCCCCCCCTTTACATTGTTAATATTTGCATCTACACATATTCTTAATTCACCTTATTCTCCACCATCATGTCATGCTCAATCACCCCAATGGCATTGAAGAGAAGAACCATCTCCAGGATATCTGCTTCTAACCCGCGTGTCAGAGCGATGGAGCAAAAAGCTCACAACCGGTGCTTGCAGGCATACTGCTCAGAGATCTTTGAACACCTGTCCCAATTGGAGGAACACACCAAATTGAATCCTGAGCTTATAAGATCCCAACCAGAAATCAGCATACAGATGAGACCAATCCTATTTGATTTCTTGATGGATGTTCATAACAGATTGAAGTTATCAAACTCGACATTCTTCCTAACAATCAACATTATTGATCGTTATTGTTCACTCAGAATTGTTCGAAAAGATCACTTCCAACTATTAGGATTGTCTGCTTTATGGTTAGCTTCCAAGTTTTCAGATTCAAAGCAAAAAGTACCAACTCTGGACTTTCTCAGAGCCACTTGTTGTAATTGCTACTCAAAGAACTTGTTCATCGAGATGGAAACACATATTTTGAAATCATTAAATTGGGAAATCGGTTCTGCTGGTCACGACTCATTTGTTGATTTAATGCTTAGAGAGAAGTTGAATTCGGAAACCACTACTGTTGATGTTATAAATAACATCAAGTACGGTTCAAACTATCTTTGCCAACTCATGCAGTTCTACACCAGAATAACTTTCAATTATTCCATTTCCCAAGTTTCCATTGCTTCTGTTTTGATAATGACAAGTTCATTGACCTTATCCAATGATAATGAATTCGTCCATTACAAAACCACAACCAACAATAACCTGAAATTGACGAAGCTGATCGAATCCATCTTGAAGATAATCAGAGAGAATCAACCTCCACAATCTTTCAAAATGAGATATTTCAACAAATTGGACGATTTGAGAGCAAACTCAACATTACATTCGATATATCAATATTCTAACGAAATCGATCGTTTGAATACTTCCAAATCATCATCCATATTGAAGACAACTCCTCTTTCCAAGATCATGACTACTAATACACCATCCTCTTATAACTATCCACAAACACCATCATCGCTATGCTCCACCCCAACCAGTTCCAGGACCTCTTCTACTTCCTCAGAGTCATCCACCACCACTACCACCACCACCGCCTCTTCGAATTCCACTATTCCCACTCCAACAACAACGACCATTTCCTCCATCACAATGGTGACTCCTCCAAGTTCATGCACGTCTTCGCCTATGGATTTGAAGAACGAGCGAGGAGGCCTATTACACCGTCGTTCGACTTCTCGAATCTTTCGGTTACCAGATATGAGTGTTTCGAAGAATGTATCGTTGGATGAGTTGCGGATAGTTGCCCCACATAGTTTCCAACATCAGGAAGGTGTTGAGATGGACTATCAGAGCGTTGAGGAGTCTGATCATAGTCTTAGAAAGAGATCTTTGGAGATCTGAAGAGAGATTACTCTTTGTTCAATGGAAATCTAGTGATACATTTTACTTTCGGTTATGCATTGGTTTTATCGGTTCATTGTAAGAACGACGATTTTATTGAACGTTTTTTTTTTTTGGTTAAACATGTCTTAGTTTCGTTACCACTTGTTTGCGTTTTCTTGTTTTGTGTATAGGTTACATAGTCTTCAACTGGATTGAAATGACTCCTTATGTTTTTTGAGGTATTGTTTGTAGAGAGACCATTGGGGGTATTCATGTTCACAGACGAAGAGAAACAACTCGAGAGAGAGAGGCCTATAGAAAAGGGTCTTGGATCTTGGTCAAAAGGACAGCAATGACTATATACGAGGCATTTACTTAGAAGATGCTTATTTGAGACAGTGTTGTTGTTTATCATTCTTTGTGGGAGTGAGTAGATGCCCATCCTTCCAAATACGTCAAAGTATCTCTAGAGCAAGGGCGAGAGAAAGAAAAAAAGAGAGAGAGAGAGCGAGAGAGAGAGAGAGAGAAACATCTGCGAGACTCATAGACATTTGGATGTGGACAGCACATAGGTAGAAGAAGCCAGCGTTTAAACAGACTGCTGGGTACTAATATCGGTGAACCTCCAGTTGGAAAGTAAAAATAAATAGCTAGCAGAATGGGTAGCAATAACAGGGTACTGATCGATCGATAGAAAAGCATAGGAGATCAGATCAACCAGTTGTAAACACCCCCTAGTAGTAATAACTCTAATTGCGAGGATCTGGGAAGAATAGGCAGCACGCAGATTGTAAGACAAAGCGAAAACGTCACAGCTGTAGGGAAGATTTAGATATATGACATGGTGGGAGACTAGATACGGGGTTAAAATATCACAGCAGACCTGACGTGCTACATGTTTCACTGGTCGATCACTTGTGTTTCGCACAGATAGAGAATCCTACCAGGGAGAGTTCTGAGCAATGGCTTAATGGGGAATATATGAATCGGTAGGTCAAGAGACTACACACCACAACACATGAGTCACATATCCACAAAGGCTGATGGGCGTGATTCAGCTTGTGTTTCCTACGATAAGTGACAGGTTGATGGGTTGATGGGTTGATGCGATGATGCGATGGTGGGTGCCTGTGGGCAGTTGGGAAGCTGGGAGTTGAACGAAAATATTGCTTGCAGTATCTCGACTTATTCCACCTCATCATCGGCATAAAAATAGAGAAAGGAACACCGCTGGAGATCCTCCAACCTTAAGTTTAGGGGATCCTATCGTATTACCTGCCAACCATCTTTTGGACATTCAACAAGACTGTGGAGGCTGTGAATTTGCTTGTCAAGCTTAATTTTGATTGAAAGTGCTAGACTCCCCTTTGTGTCATTGACATATCTATTGTGTAATATCGTACCTTATTTTACGAAGGTGTTACTAATTATACTACTCTCTTAGTATTAAAATATTTGTTTATCTTTTGTGCGTATCGAAAGAGGGTGCAGAAGTTGGAATCTACCCAATAAGTTAAAAAATACATCAAAATGTTTCTCTTGAATAGCTGCCGATAAGTAAATGAGTTGATTCTACACAAGCACAGCTCATCTGGTAGCTTCTAAAATGATGACCTTCGTGTACCAATTGTGCTAAATGCACCTGTATTTTGCTTGGTTTGTATTCGAGAGTGAGATTTGATGTTAGAGGTATAAGAGATACCCTTTCTTAACCTGTCCGCAGTGCTGCCAACTGACTGCCGTTGCTGCTGCCCCTTTCGTCGGCTACTAGGATTCACGAGATCACTTGTTTACAATTTTTAATAAACTGTTGAATGCTTATTGGCCCCATTTCATTCACGATTTGATTTATTTTAGGTTATAAACAATAGGAAGTTTATCCACAAAAGTCTGACAATTCATTAGTCTCACAGAGAGTCTTGACCAGTCTCTGAAAAGTCCCCGATTCCTCATCTGCCTTGAAAGAGAAAATTCAAACAACATCAGCAAGCAATGAGTGAACCAGAAAATCAACAATAAACAAATGAGACCAAAGAGGAACAGTGCTGATAAAGATGTTCCATCCTCTTTTAAAAAGCAGCACATCGACACAGAAGATCAGATTCATCGTGCTCAGATAGACACACATCTTATCAATGAGTACGATGGCTATCGACCATTAACTTCTGATGAGCAATTGGATACCATTCACTTCTCCAAGATTAACTCGACACAATTCTATAATGACTTCATCAAACCAAGAAGACCTGTTATAATAGAAGGCTTAATACCTGGGATCGATCTGGATATGTTCCAACCAGAAAACATTGTGGATTTTCTGGATTCAGAACGACTTCTATTGATTGAAAAGAAGTTTGAAGGTGGATTTGGTTCTGGTACCACAAGAATTAAGAAAACCTTTGGTGAATTTATCGAATTATTGCATGGCAAAGATGCTGATGACTATTATCTTACGACACAATATGTTGAGGATGATCCTGATGATATTAATGAATTGTTGAAAAACCATGACGAGGACGATGACGAGGACGACGAAGAGGAAGAGGAAGAGGAAGAGGATCTTAACACCGACAATGATAAAGAAGAAAGCGAAGAAGAAGAAGACGATGATGAAGAAGAGATTGGATCAGATGCTACTAAAGGAGGGTTTCCATCAATTCCTGATACCATGGATTTCTCCGATACTGATTCAATCGACTTTAATGACATACATGATGATTTTGATGATCAAAGCCTTTCAGAAGATCAGGAAGATATAATCACAAAGGACCTTCCTGGAGGCCCTTTAACAATAGAAGAATCGCTCAGAAGAGTCCACGAACTAGTTCAAGCGCCTCTAACAAACCTATTGAAATCGAAGTCATTACCTCTAGAACCAAGTCTTATGAATACATTGATTCCACAACAGATAAATATATGGATCGGATCTGCTAAAACGCACAACGATGAAGAGTTCAAATTAGACAAAGAAAAACCAAATCTAGGTCTAGGTAGAAGAATCTTTGGCGGTGGTGCTTCTTCAGGTTTACACCATGACCATGCAGATAATCTGTATTTACCAATCAAAGGCAATAAGAGGTTTACGATCTTTGCGCCAAGCGATGCATCGAAGATGTACACAGTCGGCGATATAAACTACATATACAAGTCAGGGGTGATTGATTATAAGAACAATGGGAACGCACCTGGTTGGAGACAACTGAGAGGGGATAGTGCTATCATTACTGAAGTTGCAAAGTGGAAACTGGATAGCGAAGAAAACCTCTCATCAGAAGAAAGGGATGAGTTGGTGAAGTTAATCGAAAAAGAGGAAAAATTGCTCAAGGGATTTGAAACAAAAGAGTTTGATTCAGATAAAGTTAAGAAAGATCCTCCTTCTTTTTCAACGATTCCAGCATCTATTGTTCATTTAGAACAGATATCTGACTCAAAACTACGTTCGACTCTATTGGAATTTGCACAGTCGAAATGGCCAGAGTTTTTCAAGGCGAAAAGAATCACTGCAAATGTAAAGCCTGGACAAATGCTTTACTTACCTGCTGGTTGGTTTCATGAAGTTACATCTTTTGGTGATAGTGATAAGTCCCGAGTCCATATTGCATTGAACTACTGGTACTCACCACCTGATAGTAAGGAGACGGTGTATGAGGATTCATACTGGGTGGAAGATTATAAACGAACTTCCGAGTCCTGTAAGTACTATGAATCACATTAATACATAAGAATGAACATGACTAGCTATCTACTGTAGTTGTTTGGGGTGGTGTAGCCCTAAGATTTTTGTCATGTGAACAGACTTAAGCGAACATCCGAACATCTAAATAATCCTTAAAGAATTGCCAGCACGTCACATTTGTAGTGTAAATTTCAGAACAGATTGGTCATTTTAGCCATATTTACGGAGTAATTTCCAGAACAACTCTTTCACGTGACTTGACACAAAAACAAACAGACTCACAATTTTTTTGATATCTGTGTGATTAAGGGGAAACATTACATAACCGAAAAGCAAAGTTATCATCCACAAATCACACAATAGGCAAATGATACAAATTTCGTTATCTTTTGATCTGAATCGAGAATTGCGAAAAACAACGATTACCAAATGTAGGTGTGTGATATAGTGAAGCTAGCTTTGCTTGTACAAAGGTAGACTCATTGCCTCTTACCGATTATCATTTGTATTCTTCTTGTAAATGAGTATATTATTCAACTTTCTCATATTCTCTTATCAAGGTTCCAATCTTTTATCATAAGAAATGATCACACAAGAAGTGACCGATCCATAATATGGCTCTTAAACACTTCTAAAGAACCGATTTTCAGAGATTCAAAGCTTGGTTCGTATATATCAGCTGAATTTACACCCCTTCCCTGTAGACACTCACCTTCTTATGGTACACTCTCTTGAAGTTCCCTTAGAGTTCTTTTAGTTTATAGACACACACAGTTTGTGTCAAAACCGGCGCAAAAAACTGACATGCTTCTCTAAGTGCGCCATTCCCCAGCTTAGTTGCCTAATGAGGAAATAAATCATATTGGCGAAACCACAAATGTGTCTCGTACCAACGTATTACGTAAAAAAAAAGCGACTCACAAAAGTGAAATTTTTCAAAAAAACGAAAAAAGAAAAACCAAACAATTTTCAGAAGACTCTCTTTTGTTAAGAAGAAGAGACCTGGTAAACCAGCCAAAAAAAAAAATATCACACCTAAATCAAAGAAGCTTTAGAGATAAAGAATGTAAGATCCGTCGTTTCACATCGTTCCTGTTCCACCCAGACCTTTTCTTTCCTACTGTTTCCGTCTTAAGCACGGCTCTTTTTTAGGGGTTGTGTGGGTTTTTTTAGTAACTGTTTTGCTTTTTGCCTATTTCTTAGATGACACATAAAATCAGATATCCTCCTTAAGAGCAGCAGCACCAGGAGGAAATAAAGGAAAAACTTGGGAGGGAGGGGGCAGACAAGAAGGAGTCTTGAAACTAATAACATATAACAGTGCACTTAAAGTTCTATTTTGACCTTTAAGTCTTCTTTTCTTTCTTTGATCGCAGGATATTTACTTTTTTTATAACTATATCATCACATTTTGATAAGCTCCTCCTGTTAAAACAGAACAGTTGAAAAAAAGTCTCCTTTTTTTAGAAGAAAAAGACTATACTATATTCCAATTTTTATTCTCCCTTATCAGAGCTGCATCTCTTTTGATCTAAAGTGGTTTTAATTAATTTTACTTTTGATTACATTTCATTTGTTGCTCATTTTCATTCATTCACTCATTAAAAAAGGGATAAAGATAGAAACGGTTAGTTCAATCTTCTAAAGAAAAAAACAACTAGTTCCTCAGATTCAAATATTCGGAGACTTTACCTTTCTTTTTCATTTTAATTGTTTACTAAAGGTTTTAATTAATTCTTTAAATTTCATTCAAGTGCGAAGAGGTTATCTATAACAACGAGAGATCATAATTATTCATACTTAGAAAAATGGCATTAGCTAATAGAAGACCAGTTGCATTTCCAGTGAATGAAACATCCACATCATCACCTTCTTTCAAACCTCGTCGCTTGAGTTTGGATAGAGATGATTTCAAACCAAAGGCTACAGCTTCGAAGAACATCCCAAAGAACATCAAAGAAATGACACCGGAGAAGAGTTCAAGCTCAAGCCCTGAAGATTTCGAACTGGATGTTTCTCCAACAAGCACCGCTACCACCTCCATATCATCGACATTCTCAAGTACAAAGCCTAAGGAACGAAAGACACCTAAAGAACCTAAGGAACCCAAAGAGCCAAAGGTCAAGGGTGAGAAAAAGGAAAAGAAACCAAAGGAACCCCGAGTTCCTATCGCTACTGGTATATCAACTACTATTCCTGTTACCGGAGAAAGGCCTAAACCAAACGAGGACAACTCCTTGGAAGATGACGTCTTGTATGCTATTTTCTTGATTCTATATGAGAAAGATCCAGAAGGACAAGGTATGACTGTTAAGCAAATTTGTGATATACTGATTGAGAAACATCCTGAAATGGCTAAGCTTTCGACAAAAACCTCGAATTTAGTTAGTGCTAAGTTGAATGCCTATGTCAAGAGAGTTGAGAAGGGTGAAAAGTCCCTGATTTACGCCCTATCCAGAGAATGGGCTGATGCTTCTCCAAAAAGAATGGTCTATGTCTATCGTGGTTTGCTAGCTCCTGACTACTATGTACATGCATTAGCTGCTATTGAAAGTCAAAAGTTGAATGGCCCTGAAGATTCAAGTGAGAACTCATTGGTTAGTGCAGAGGATAAGAAGAATTTCTTTGATCAGTTGCAGAATGATGATAACATGCTTTCAGCTACTGGCAATGGAATGAGAAGACGTGCAACAGCCTTTGATCTTGGTGTTACCAAACATAATTTTGCTGACATGCAATTGGATCTGTCGTTACCCCAATTAACTGTTCCATATTCTGCTGCACCAGTAACTGCATCTCTAGGGGTTGGCTCTACTTTAAGATCAAACTCTTCTGCTCTTGCTTCATCTTTACCCAAACAATCTCCAGTCATATCTGATTACGACTTGGAAGAATATGATAATTTCAACGACGATGAAGAGGACGAGTTTGGCTCAGAGATCAAAGTTACTTACAAAAGCAACAAAAGATCAAAATCCATGTCTTTTCTCTCATCGAAAAAAGCTCGCACATTAACAATCGCCGCTGCAGCCCCAAGGTTCCGTAAAGATTCTGTTACTCCTTCACCTTCAGCAGCGGCAGCAGTTGCAGCTTTGCATGCAGCAGCGTTAGAAGGACTATCGCCAGCTGGTTCTGTTGCTTCTAATTTCGAAGGCTCTACTAGAGCTTCGCTCAGTTCTGAACCCCCTGTTGCTGCTAAATGGCTGAAAGCTGTTAGAGATGGGTTTTTAACTCAAGATATCGATGCTCCTGAAGATATTTCACTAGCTGAATTAGACTCACTATTCACATAGAGTTTTCTTAAGCTCTTAACTTGTCATGATTTCATTATATTTATGCCTCACAATATGTTCGTGTTTGCTGTTGTTTTCACATTGTGTTTTGTTTTGTTTTGTTTAGATCTTTTCCTTTCATTTCCTTGTTTTATATACCATTTTCCTAAAATACCATCACCTCTTTCATCGCTTTTTTATCTGTCTGTTTTTTCTTTTATCAGTTTCTGATTTTGTTCTCTGCACATTTTTTTTTGTTACTGTTGTCGTCGTACCAATTGAATAGACTAGTAAAAGTTAGAGACTACGTTGACTCTCATGTTACGACTGCTTGATTTGCCCATTTTAGTTCTTTGTTGCTTGGTTTTGTTTCGATTTTTGATTTCGAAGCTTATTGCATAACATGCTCACAGATATTCTTGACCAATTGGTCCTCATAATTCGTATATCATTTGTGGTACTGTTACTAGATTTTGCGTACTCTTCGTTATTAGTTGTTATAGACGTTATTTGATTCACACCTGATACCCCTGTCACTTACCTCTGACGTACCACTCCAATCACTGATCACCTACAGAACGAACCATTTTATTGATCACAATAAAGAGCAAATCGCGTACTAGTTCTCCGCGATTATTTCTGTTTTCAGATCAAGAAAATGTCCTCGCTTCTTAGATCATTCGCGGATACAGTCTTCCGAGTTTTGGCTGATAACACACGATAACACAACATTGGAAAAGCTTTACTCTTTTCTTCCAATTTTCGAGGAATACCTATATTTATACGTGTTATTGACAAAAAGACAATTGTTCACCAGTTTTTCCCCTTGTAATTCGGGTTACTCCAGGTCGCTTTACCATTGCAAATTTGTGCGTTTTCATTGGGCAGCCTAATAGAAATGGGCCGGTACGGGCAGGACTTTTTACTCCGTTGTGAAAAAAAAAAATCTGGAAATTAGCATAAATTATGAGTGATGACTACTACTTGTTTATATAAGTAGACCATTGTTTTCCTATCTCGACAAGTCATCACTTGCCAGCCGGGCCTCTTCTGTTTCGGGAACTGCATTTTTATTTATTTATACCTTCATCGCAATGTCCCTCAGATATCAAATACTGAAGGACATAGAACAGTCATCAAGAATCATCATACAGAGATCTCGTAAAATAACCAGATCATCGACTTCATCACCACTTATAGCATTATCATCCAAACAGCAAAATTTATCCTCACAACAAAGATACGGACAAAGACAGTATAAACAGGTCCGTTGCTTCTCATCTTCCAACATAAGGAACAAATCATCAGAGATACCCTATAAAGAACTAGATGATGAAATCAAAGAGCTTCTAGACCAAGAAAGAGCCGTTGACAAAGTTGATGTTTGTATTGTAGGTGGTGGTCCAGCTGGTCTTGCAACTGCCATAAAGATTAAACAGCTGGAGCTGGAGCACGAATCCAGAGAGATAAGGGTCCTGGTTTTAGAGAAAGCTCCAGATATGGGTTCTCATATAGTTAGTGGTGCTGTCCTAGAACCAAGAGCATTAAGAGAGTTATTTCCAGATAGCGAGTATTATGATGAGGATGGTAACGGAATCCCATTGCCTCCAGATATCGTTACACCTGTTACAAGCGAAACCTTAAGATATTTGTATCATGATTTTGCCATTCCATTACCAGAGCCTCCACAGATGTTGAATGAAGGTAAGAACTATATTGCATCGCTCAGTGAAGTTGTTAAGCATCTTGCTGAGAAGGCTGAAGAAATCGGTGTTGAAATCTATCCAAGTACTGCAGTTTCCGAAATATTGTACAATGAACAAGGTGAAGTTATAGGTGTTGCTACTAAAGATATGGGAATTGGCAAAGATGGTGTTCCAAAAGATAGTTTTGAGAGAGGAATGGAATTCCATGCTAGGGTTACTGTTTTTGCTGAAGGCTGCCATGGGTCTTTATCAAAAGAGGTGATCAACAAATTCAAACTAAGAGAAGGAAGAGAAGCACAGACATATGGTCTAGGTATCAAAGAAATCTGGGAAGTTGAGCCATCGAAATTTAACAAAGGTCATATTGCCCATTCACTAGGATACCCATTAAGCTACGATGTTTATGGTGGTGGTTTCATGTACCATTTTGGTGAAGGTTTGGTTGCTGTTGGTCTAGTTATCGGTTTGGACTATCAGAACCCATGGATCTCACCATATCAAGAGTTCCAAAAGATGAAACATCATCCATTTTATTCATCTGTTCTAGAAGGTGGTAAGTGTATTTCTTATGCTGCAAGAGCTCTAAACGAAGGTGGTTATCAAAGTGTTCCAAAACTGAATTTCCCAGGTGGTGTTCTAGTTGGTGCTTCTGCTGGATTCATGAATGTACCAAAAGTTAAAGGTACACATACTGCTATGAAGACCGGACTAATAGCTGCTGAAAACATATTTAAGGTTGTCTCTACACTCGAGAAGATAAAGACTGAAGAGGATGACGATTATGATCCTGAGATCCATGAAAACTTGCAAGAACCAACAATTAACCTGGAAAGTTATGAAAAGGACTATAAAAACTCTTGGGTTCATGATGAATTATTTGAGGTTCGTAATATTAGACCATCTTTTGGTTCAGGCCTGGGTCTATACGCTGGTGTTTGTTATTCTGGCTTGGACTCTCTTCTTTTGAAAGGTGAAGTTGGATGGACATTCAAGCACCATAAGTCAGATGCAGGCTTAACAAAACCAGCTGATCAATATGAAAAGATCGAGTACCCAAAGCCAGATGGCAAAATCTCCTTTGATATCCTAACTTCTGTTTCAAGAACAGGTACGTATCACGATGAAGATGAGAGAAATCATTTGAGAGTTCCGGACCAGGATATGGAAAAACATGCTGAAATAGCTTATCCTAAATGGAAAGGTGTTGAGAACAGATTCTGCCCAGCCGGTGTCTATGAATACGTTGAAGATGAGAGCTCGAAATTAGGTGTCAAGTTTCAGATCAATTCACAGAACTGTATACATTGTAAAACTTGTGATATTAAAGTTCCTACTCAAGATATCAACTGGACCGTTCCAGAAGGTGGTGATGGTCCAAAGTACGTTATGACATAGATCTAGAGCTCATATATAGAGACTTTTTACTTTAATCTTTAATGTTGCATAAATAACCTGATGTAATCGATCTAATCTACAATGGTTTAAATATTTGAATATTTTTTTTCTTTCGTCACACATTATTTAATAACCTAAAACATTGAAGGGGAAAAACCCCAGAGGTCCATGAATGAACGCCCCTTCTAATTCTAAATATAGCTGTCCATCTATGTAACCCAAATATTCAAAACCTTTTCGCCAGCTTCTTTCATCATATCTCTAACCATCGTCCAATCCTCATCACTCTGAATGACGATGAAATCACCATCTTCGTCTTGATATTTTATTTTACCGTTCATTTCACCACCTGTCTGTTTGATTTTTCTTTCAATCTTTGATATGAATTCAATAACAGGAATGTCCAAAGAGGTCATTAAAGTGAACAAGTCTTGACCATGAGTCAGTTTGACAATAACCGAATTATTTGGTAATGAGCCTTTATAAGACTCCGAAATAGATCTTTTGGACTGGATAGACTCTTGAGTGGCTCTTCTAGAATTTATTGAATTAGAAACCTCGGATTTCTGTCTCTGATGAAAGTACTGATTATTATTCTTATTATCATAATTCAAAGCACCTAGAGAATTAGTGAAACCAGAGTTGGATCTTTCAACATAGGATGAACGATTTGAGTTTAAGGAAATACCGTTACTTCTTCTGTCACTTATGGACATACTGTTCATGGCTGTAGCGGGAGTGTCATCTTGCAAACTGGCAACCAGTTTCCTTATACAAGACTCCCAATTAGATCTAATTTCTTCATTCTTGAACTTCATTAGGAAACTCCCAGTATCTTTCATGCCTGACCACTGGATATTCAAAAGATAAGGGTTGACTGTATTGATGTTGTAAATGTTTGCAATTGATATCCTTCCCTTCAACTCGAACCCATATGCTTCTTGGGAAATTGCCAGAAGATTCGTCTGAGATTTTTTCTTTAATCCTATAGCAGATTTTTTTTGTTGTGGCACCAGTTCTTTAAAAAAGATGATAATGTTTTCAAATAAGTAAACCTGGAATTCACGCTCCTCTGAGACTTTTGAGTTATCTTTAACGATAACCTTATCATAAAACAGCAACTCACCAAAACTGTTGATGTTGTAACCTTTCCAATCAACAACCTTATCATATAATTTCTTCAAAACTTCAACGTTCTCAACACGTCTTTGGTTTTCATTAATATCGTTGGCAATCTTCTTGGAAATTTCTAAGGAAAGCACCAATTCATTATAATTCGGAGACGTTGGTTCTGTATGTTTGACCAATTCTCTTAATAGTAGTGGGTATTTACATAGTCTTTGCACAGGTTTCAACAAAAAACTCTGTAGCTCCAAGTCGTTCTCAATGATTAAATCACCATTTCTTTGTTTTAATGGACTTGAAGTGATATAATCGACGGCAGCTTTTTGGCCAATTGACCAAGGTTCATATAATCTGAAAAAAGATTGTGCATGTATGAAAATTGAACCGATTCGACGATATTTTGATTCAACAAGACTATTTATTTCAAGTGAAATCAAAACTCTTCTTTGAAAATCCAAAACATCATCTAAGTTCGGGAACAGCATGTATAAATCATCAGATGAGATGATATTGTACTCCAACAACTGTCTTTTGTACTGAACAAGAATCTCTAAATCATTCACATACTTTCTTTCAGTTTCAACCAACTCTTTCAAGACTTTGGACTTGGCATCCGTTATTTTGATACCATCTTCTATCTCAATTTGTTTAAAAATGCTAGGAGCCAAATCAATAACTTGATTCAAGACTTTAACAATCTTGATCAAATCCTCTGCCTCATTTGAAAAAACATTGGATATTGTGAATAGTTCAGAATTTTCAAAGTTCAGATAGTTTTTGCATGCCAATATAAAGTCATAGATTGATTTCTTGCAAGTTTTCAAGTCATCGGATGAGACGACAGGTAAAGAGTAGGCAGGTTTGATAATGTTGAATATGACACATAAAGGCGAACCTTGTTGAAACAATGCCCATAGTTGTGTAACTGGATCACAGCTGACAGTCGCTGGCAAAACACCGGCGTGGAAGGTATTTAAAGGTGTCACGATAGGCGAAATCGGGCTTGTCGCTGTCGAAGTTGAGTCTTCACTGAGATTACTAAAAGCTGACAATGAGCTTATTCTAAGACTTGTAGATCCGTTATTTGAATTATAGCTTTGATGAGAAGATGAAGAATTTGGTGATTTCTGTGATAGAGCTAGTGCTTGGTTTTCTGATAGCACTTCGGCACTTGAATAGGCCAGATTTAGATATGGCTTTAGCTGACTGACATTCTCTAGTCTTCTCTTCAGCTTGAGGCATATGTAGTACAGAGAGTCATCAGCTGTGACTTGTCTGTTCATCAACATCATGGTGCTGCTATTTGCAGTGGAAACATTGAGCAAGGAATTGGATGCACTGGGAAGGTTCAGCACCGAAGACGTGTTATTGTTGCTGTTATTTATGGAGTTTGTGAGTCCCTTTAGTGAGAGACCCGTGCCAGAGGAATTCTTCGACATTTGAAAGGTATATTAATGTTCCAGTTGACTAAACTCTCTGAGAATTTTGAGATTTTTTTTGGTGTCCTTTTTTAATAGAGAGAGAATGGGTAGGACCGATCGAATTGTCAACAGAAGTGAGGTGAGAATGAGCGAACTGAGCTGAGACAAAAAAAGAGTGCCAGGATGGATAGACGGGAAAGTGCAAGAAATGGGGGCCAAGGGCGCGGTGTCTGTGGGAACTCTTTTGAAATGTCTGCTCGCAGCTCTTTTTTTGTTGTCTGTCCGGCGTATTTTCATTTTTGGCGATTTCTAAACAAAAGTTGGCATCTTTATCCCAAAGGAGTAATATTCGTGAGGAAAATGGCAGGGTAATACAAAGTATTACGGGTCGCCTCGCAGTTAGGTGGGCCAAGGTGTGTCGAAGAGACTCTAGTGGATGGTGGAGCATACCGGTATTGATTCTCTTATACTTATTTTCACAGTGAGGTAAATATAGGAATAGCGTATAGCCTTGCATTGCGAGTCTCTGTTTTCTCCGGTACCTTCTCATAAAGGTCACATGACCATAATGGGCTTTCAGGCGAAAGAAAACAGAGTAACGAACCTCTGTTGAGACATAACAAGACAGGCCCTCAGACACGCCAGAAGACCGGATTGCGGATTGCAGTGATCTACGCTGAAAGAAATGGTGTCCATACATATAGACAAGGCTAGCTTGGACAGCAACAACCTGAGAACGCTGAAGCTGCGAAAAGCCGAGTTCAAGAAGGATTTGATACAGTCGTTCTCACTACTAGGATATATGTTCATAGTGCTGCTATATTTGAAGAAGTAAGTGTCCCCTCAACTTGTGTTATTCTTAGACACCACTAACAGAGATATCAGCACTTCGTTCACCCGCTTTGCGGTGAGGTTCGTGCTTCACAGTCTCATAGCTAATCCTTTCCCAAACCCAGGTGATCTCCAGTTGGCTAATATAAAGGAGAGAGCCACTAAAACATTCTTCTACTCGCTAGTTCTCATCAATCCGTTTTTCCTCATAATAGACATCATTAGCGGTGTGCCAACATCAAACCAAAGTCCAAGGTTTCTTTATGGAAGCATCACGCTACAGATTATCGGTGACACAAGACCTTCGTCAAGACTCGCTTACGTATATTACAATGCTGCCATTTTTATCATCCAATACTTTTTACTTTACCTCTCAATGTTATTAGAGATAAACGTTGACGACCCGAAGAATTCAGAACCTTTACCAGGGTCAACGTATTCCTTAAATCAGATAGAAGGAGATGGATATACTGGTCTGACAACTATTGCATTAATCAAGCCACTCCAAATTTACGACCAAATTAAGAATATCGAAATACCTGAATCGAGCAACGAAGCAGATGATTATCAAAATTACGTTGGGAATAGTATAAACCAGTTTTCAATTCTGTGAAAACCTCTATTAAAAAATGTTTTGGACTATATTACATTTGTTTTTATGACTATATTTCATTCTGCATGTCGTACTTATTTGACTTTGGTCAAACTCATTGACTGATTGGACAATTGCGTAGATATTCAGCTTTATTTCTTAGAATTCTAACACTCTTGAAGAAGATTTCTCCAGGAGCCATAGCACCAGTAGATTCAATGTTCAAAATGAAATGATCCCTTTTTCTACCCAACTTAACTTTACCATTAAATTCTTCATGTCTTAATACTTCTCTTGAAACAGTATCTCTTCTAGCATCTTTAACGTAAGCTTCACCTTTTTCATTTATACCAATGACACCAGTTGAGAAACATTTTTGGAACTTTTTGGCATCTTCTCCAGTGATTGGTTGAGTTATATCAATGACAGGTAATAATCTATAAGATGCAGTTGAAACTGGTGAGAATTTAGCATGATCAGAACCGATACCTAAGATACAATGGGCTCTTAAAGATATTTCCTGGCCTGGTCTTAGTTTAGCCAATAAAATATCTGGATCTGCAGGCACGACTGGGGCTTTGAAGTTTTCTAGTTGATTCCCTTGAGGTTCAAATTTCAAATCTCTAGCATAAACATTACTATTTCTGTATAACTCTTTTGGGTCTGTGGAATTCTTTGGGGCATGTGGGTTTCTTGTACAAGAGACATCTAGAGTCAAAACAACAGTGTTTGCATCAGTGAAACGATCTTTCTCATCAACGGTTGAATCGACCCAGCTTAGTAGATCGGGATCAATCTTTAGAGGAATTAACCCTATACGATGAGCTAAGACTTCATCTTGTATGACAGAAGTATTGTTGTAGATAAAGACTTGTTCAGCAGCAACAGATGGCACTTCCGCTATCATGATACGACGGAAAGCGTTTGATATAGATGTATCAATATTTATCAAATCAAAATTAGCGGTTCGCTCTGTGACATAAGAAATATTTATATCAAATCTTTCTTTGAATTTCTCCAGGTCCCAGGAGTAATCCTCGCCATCATTGTGGTAGCCCGGATAGTCAGTCGACACAGTGTTTGTAACACGGTCTTCTTCTATTTTCACGATATTATCAGCAGACATCTCGATCTGGTACTTCTTGTTCTCTCTTGCGTGAGATGAGTTTACTGTTTGATTGTTATTAAGTTAAAAAAAAAATCAGAGAAAAAAATTTGAATTCTCGATTCCGGGTAATACTTTCAGTTCCAAAGTATGGTCGCACTTGAATTTAGGCCATGCTGATGATCTCTCTTTGGATTAGCTTAAGGGTACATATCAAGGGTGAATAGTGAATGCACAGAGAGTTGCAGGGAGCCGTGTATGATTTTTTTTTTACTTTCTCTAGCTGAAATGATCACTTTTGATTCAACTACCAGATGCTAAAATTTGCGTAACAGTCCCTGTGATTCGAGCCAAATTTATAAACAGGGCTGACCCTGATGATTCCAGCTGAATACACCAAAGCATCCAATGATACAGTATAGCACTTTTCCAAAAATGACATAATGCAGAGTTTGTATTAAGACCTCATTCAATGAACTTGTCAGTTAAAGCCGTTAAACCCCATCCTTCATTACGGCCGGATTACGGAACCTATAAAAAGAAAGATAGACTTCGATCTATTTTATATTAATCAACGATTTTCCTTCCCAAACTCTGCATTTATATATCAATATTGAGAAAGCTGACATTATTGACGTATTCATACAACTATCCTTTATCAACTAGAAAACCCTTTCCCTTATAGACTTTTGCCCCCAACTTCAATATGGCAACGGCAACAACTCAAGATCCTAACTCTATCAATTTTGATCTTTCCTATTCATATTTGGACTCTTTTCGCCACTGGTGGAAAAGATCAAGTCTAGACAAAGCTGAACAAGACGTTCTATCGCTATTATCATTTTATCCCGAATCTGACGGACATCGCATTGGTACCACATTAAATGTTGCCATCGATGACAAGAATCATATACACGAGTTCAATGTAAAGAACATTGATGCTAGAACAAAGTCAACAAAGGATGATGATATCGTTTTGATTCATGGTTATGGTGCTGCTCTTGGGTTCTTCTATAAGAACTTTGAAGACCTGACGGAAAGACCAGGAACTAATTTGCACGCGTTAGATTTATTAGGTTACGGCCTATCGTCGAGACCAAAATTACCTAGTTTCAATGGAAATTCTCTAGAAGATGTCAAGAAAGTTGAAGAGTTTTTTGTGGATTCCATTGAGAAATGGAGAATAGCTAAGAATATTGATAAGTTTTTATTAATTGGCCATTCATTGGGTGGTTATCTCAGTTCTTTGTATACTCTCAAATACCCAGAGCATGTTTCAAAATTAGTTTTAATTAGTCCCGTTGGTGTTGAAAGAAGTATATTTGATCTGAGTGTTGAGAAAATAGATAAATCATCATTAACAGAAGGTCCTGATATTGAAAGAGAAGTCGGTGGTCATTTCAAAGATACAGATCAACATATTAAGAAGTCGTCATCACTACACGTACCAGATGAGAACGGTTACGTGACAAGAACACCCAACTTGCCTAAAGTCATTCAATTTATCTGGAACCGCAATACATCACCTTTCTCTTTGATACGTGGATTAGGACCAATAGGACCACATATTACTTCAAGATGGGCATTTAGAAGATTCGGTAATGTCGAAGATAAGTCCGTTGCAATGAAACTACACTATTACAGTTATACAACCTTTGTGGCAAGGGCAAGTGGTGAATATGCCTTGACGAGATTGTTAGCTCCGGGTGCATTGGCTAGATATCCTTTGTTGAACAGATTGCCCGGCGAACTGAAAGTGGATTCGTTGTGGCTATATGGGGATGTTGACTGGATGAGTAAAGAGGCAGGTGCTACGATCGTGAGTCAGATAAATAAGAGTGGAGCAAGCAAAGCAGATTATGAAGTGATATCTGGCGCAGGTCATCATATCTACATTGACAATCCTGTTGACTTCAAAAGTTCTGTTTACAAGTTCTTCGGCTGGGGGTGCTAAGCAGATGTTTATAGGAGTTGAATGCGAGGCAGAATAATACATACATACACTATATATAATAGAGGACCAGGGTTATGTAGATGGAGATATAAATAGTGCAATACACACATATCACGTGATAAAATTTATATACCCGCTCCGATTACCTAATACGCCCGACACTCTTTTGGTTGCTTGTGAAGGCTGAAAAGGGAAGTATTATTGACACAAGCAGAAGCGAGAGATTAGGCGGGAGCAAAAGCGAAAGTGGTCAGAGGACCTGGAAGAACAGGAAGAAGAAGAAGAAGAAGAAGGAGGATTTCCACGACCGAGCAGAGAATTCTCAATCTCTACACCAACACGATCAATCCTCCTCTGGCTGGCTCCTCCTGTACACATCTCTTTTCTTTATCCCTGCTCTTGTCTTCCTGCCGAACGCGCTCAGAGCCTTCCTCTTTACATCATCTGGAATTTAGAAAGTGAAATAGTGAAATATCACAAAGACTCAGCACGACACTCCAAAGCACCTCCAATACTTTCTCTAAAAAGCAGCTAAACCAGTCAGGCTCATCACGGTTGACAAAACACTCACACAGACACGCACAAACCGTTCCTGATGCTTCAACCAGAAATACGGCTACGGCAGTCGATCATTGATGGAAACCTGCTAGTCGTGAAGCGTCTGCTGAAAAGATTTCCCAACTTGCTGGAAAATATTGATCCTTCCAACGGGTGGTCCTCACTTCATTACGCTGCCTTCAACGGAAGATATCTAGTCTGTGTCCATTTGATTAGCCTCGGTCATGATAAACCTGAGATACTGAGGACGTTTAAGAAGAACACATCCGTCCATTTGGCACTCTTAAATGGCCACGAACAAACAACACATCTACTACTACAGCACTTTCCTTCCTTGTTGAACTCACAGGGTGAAAAGGGCCTAAGCCCATTGCATGTTTCCTCTATCAGGGATTATTTCAAATGCGTTGAGATGCTACTTTCGCTGGGTGCAGATATCAATGCTCTTGATAATGAAGGAAATAACTCGTTGCATTTGGCCATGAAGTATGGATCTCTCACAACGATAAAGCTTTTGGTTCAGCGAAACATTGACACTAACTTGAAGAATGGAGTTGGACTAAAACCAATAGATGTTGCTGCAAGTTTCAAAACAGAGAAGTTCTACAATGACATTTTGAACAATAAATCACCAAACGAAGAGGATGAATTTATCCCATCGTCACTGAACGATGCTTTAGTTGATGAAGATACCACAAGCCCTCAATCTATTCACAAAAGATCGCACTCCAATTCTTTACCTGCATTGCCTTCCGTGACCACTGGTCGTCGGCCATCTAATGCATCATCAACAGCAAGATCCCCTATACAAAGAACTGCCATTTCTTCAACGTTTACGGGATCAAACTCTTCTTCATACGTCTATTCACCTGTTGCATCTAATTTCAGTTCGAATCTAGTGATCAAGCCTCTAACTACACAATCAATCCCATCCGCAATATCACCTTCGCTTGTTTCACCTATCAACTCATACAACGTTGCTGATAAAGTCCCTGTTATTACCTCTTTTCCATCAATGACTAGTTTGAGCAACACAAGTGCTAAAAACATACCTTTGGAATTGAATTCATCTACATCCACAATCAACACTACTACCAATAGATCAAGAGCACAATCAACCCAATTTATCTCGATTAACAAGACAAGATCAAAGCCACAGCAGCCCTCATCATCCACGAGTTCCACTTCTCTTTCCTCAATCACAAAACTGGACTCCTATGACAGTACCCCTGGTAAGATAAGTCCAATTGGAAGACCTAGTCCTCCCGCCTCAGCATTAAATTTATCAAGAAGTTCAACGAGAACAACGAAATCTGAGAATTCTGATCCTCATGAGAGGTCGAGAACAAACTCAACATCTTCGCAGCACCAGAATTTCATTAGATCACGAGAGAACTCGATAAATTCATCAACTAACATCAATCAGTTCAACCCTTCGTCCGTGAATTCGATGAACTCCTCTGGAAAATCGAACGGATCAAGAGAGAATTCAATGAGTTCAAAGTCTTTATCAAACTTGGAAAAGTTTGAGAATGAAGAACTCAGATTGAAGTTGAATGAAAAATTCGATGAGTATAAGAAGAGAAGTAGTAATGGGTTGAACAAATCAATTTTAAATATTCCAATTGCAAGCTTAAGCAGAAGAAAGGAAGAGGAAATATAGTGATCTATATATACCCCGATGTTTATGAATTCACGTCTTTTTGTGCTAAAAACTACTCTGTTAAGGGAAAATATTGAAGGACTTTGTACTACGGAAAGTAATAGTTAAAGCAAATAGTATACGTTCAAAATCATATTAAATACACCATCAATTGTCCCCCATGATTAGAAATCATTCAACTCTCTGTTCTTCTGGTTTGTCATTCCACTCAGGGTTTGTAACAAATAATCTATGTTTACCGTATAATGGAGGTTGTCTAACAACGTTCTTCTTTCTCAAGACGTATACTTTAAATTGATCGAAAAGTTCTCTAGTTTGATATTTGGCATGCTCAACAGCAGGAACATCGAACACCTCATCTAGTTCTTCTAACGTTAAAGATTTAGTTTCAGGCAAGAACCATAAAACTAAGAAAAATCCAACAAAGTTCCAGCCAGCGTACCAAGCAAAAGCACCCTGTGGCTTAAAAGCATCTAACAATGAAGGCCATGTAATAGCCAAAACGAAATTCCAGAACCACAAATTACCAATTGCAATAGAAGTACCCAAAGTTCTAACATATAATGGGAAACATTCTGCAATGTAAGGGAAGGTGACAACACCTGAACCAAAAGAGTAGAAGATGGTATAAATATAAATACCCAAGGCAATAGAACCAATTCTACCACTCTTTGAGACATCTTCATCAATCCAGAAGGAAAAACCAGTCATCAATAAGAATAATCCCATGAATGGTAATGTTATCAACATCAAAAATCTTCTTCCATACTTATCAATGGTATAAAAGGCAGGAAGAGCAAACAAGGTATTCAAAACACCGAAACCTAAGGAAGCACCAAGTGCGTTGATTTCAGCAAAACCAGATTGAACGAAGATAGAAGAACTATAATATGCGATAACATTAATACCACAGAATTGTTGTAACCATGATAACAATAGGGCAGCGATACCGGCATTACGATTTCTTCTCACTGTGAATAGTTCCTTGATTCTTTGAGAAGTTGGGGCATTGAAACCTTCCTCTTCTTGTAACAAGACATGTTGATAGAACAAATCTCTAGCAGCGCTGATTTCGTATTTTCTAATAGATTTTAAAGAATCGAAAGCATCGAGATAACGGCCTTTACCCATCAACCAACGAGGAGATTCTGGAATGAAAGGAATCTGGAAAAGCGCAAAGAAAGCTGGCAACATTGCAGAACCAAGCATCAGTCTCCAGTTCAAACCACCGCTAATACCATTGTCTGGAACATAGTAGAAGGCAATGGAAAATAGATAGCCCAAGGCGATACCAGCAGCAGTAAAGAATTGCCAAAGCATTGTTAAAGCACCACGAATTCTAAAAAAACTGTTAGTATAAAAAGATCATCAACAAGAAAAGAAAGAAAAACATTGCAGTTTCATACTTACGGAGCAGGAGCAGCTTCAGAGGAGTAAACAGGGATGGTGGCTGATTTTGGACCAACACCAAAGGCACCTAGACAAGCTCTGGCAATGAATAGATGAACCCACGAATCGTTGACAAACCCTTGCCAGAAACATGTCAAAGCAGAGGCTAATGAAGAGAAGAAAATCACCTTTTTACGACCGAATCTTCTGTTTAATGGATCCGTTAGGAAAGTGGACACAAAGGCACAGAAAAGGTATGGGGAACCATTCACTAGCCCTTCCAACCATCTGGATCTCTCATCACCGTTACCGATGCCCATATAAGCAGGATAGAACAGTAGGGCACCGTTGATGACGGATTCATCAGCACCTTGAGTAGCTGCACATAATGAGATTGAGAGAATAACTTGCCATAATTTTGGTGGGATATCCCAAGGATGTTTTATTTCGTTATAAAGACCTTCTTTTTGTTCATCTGTTAGGAACTTCATACGATTGAAACCTTTTGGGTTTCTAGAGACAGCAGCAGCGTTAGCAAATAACTCCGGGTCACCTAAATTGTGCTTCTGAGCAAAATGTCTACCCATAGTTCTAACCTGTTCTTCATCGTATTGAGTTAAGATGTTGTTTGCTAGTGGTGGGTCGTCTTCTTCTTCCGAGAATGTTCCACTATTCGAGTCTTTCTCGGTTTTGAATAATCCTGGATGGTTGTTGGCGAGTGTTTCATGGGTTTCTGTTGTCTTTGTTTCATAGGCGTCAGCTTGTGAAATTTGACTCTCTTGAGTCTTGTCGTCTAAGTGATCAGAACTCATTGTGAAAATTTCTATTGTACTTTCTATTATAAAATTTGCGGGATAGAGAAAGGATTAAAGGGGAGATCCTTGAGAGTATTTATACCAATCATTTAACGATGATTCTCAATATTGCAGGTAAACAGGATCTTTCCCAGTAAATCAGTACGGCAGTGAAATTTGGTGTTCTACTTTTAATCATGTTTATGTCGTAGGTGGTGAGAAGCAGCTTTATGCACGGCCATTTCTCAAGCATTTCTCAAACATTTCTTAAGATAGTTCCACCGAAATTTCTCCAAAAGAACACACGCCTAGAGAACTGATAATACAGCAAACGCTGTCAGCTATTTCCCACCGTAACACTATCGAACAACAACATCCATCTCACACTTTACACTTCTTTACATACTTAACCATTCTCATGTTTTTTTTTTCCCTCATAGTGTACCTTTTTCCACCCTCCTAACAATTCCCTCTTCGTTTGCTTCTCCCAGCGAAATGACGTCTCCAATCCCAGTGACGTGCATGGGATTCACGGTAAGGGCAGCACGTATGACATGTTGGATTCGCTGGGGAGTTCTCAGATTTCCGCATTCGGCAACCAAAAGAGAGAGAAGTTGGAAAGGTGGTTTGGAAACGGATGGAATATCTCTGGCGAGTTTATCCATTCACAGGTGTTTCGTAATTGTGCTGACTGACACAACCGGGGAAAACACATCACAGGCATAGAGAAAGCCAAAGGCATGACGTCTCACAGAAGGTTAGTAGAGCCATAGGGTCCATGAGAAAACAGTTATCTTTTAGGCTCAACTAGTGAGGCGTCCATCATTGAAATACTTTTCTGTTATGTGCCTTAAATTGACCATCAACTAGACACCGCCAGGTGAGTTTATCATGGATGCTCGCTCTTACTTAGCTCCGACACATCTCAAATAACCCCAATGTTATTAAACTACAGTGGGAATCCAAGAAAGATGCAGGCAAACACGGCACCAACTAGAATATTGAAGGCCCTTAAACCGTGATTGTTTTAACAGTTGTACAAACTGTTTTTTTTTAACTGCACTTCAGGAAAAATTCCCTAAATTTTCAATAATGATCCTGCATATTCGGAAGCTTGATGGTGTCATCGAACGAAAAAACTGGTAGCTAATATCAGATCTAGGCAGTCTTTAGATACTTCATGAAAACCAGATTGTCAACGGCACGCTTCTACTCACTTACAAAGATAATGGGAATTGGACCTTCAGACCGCCCGGTGTTTTTCTTTTAACAATAGATACAGTCCTTTTTGTACATCGAGTCATCCATAGATTTTGTGGAGATTGTTGACCGAGCTACAGTTGACAGCAAGACATCTCTCTAATTTGGGTGTCAATTTGACATTTTGAAGGTTCCAGAGAATGGCCCGGCCCATCTGGACGGCCGAGACCTAATACCTACATTGTGTCTCTTTATTGTCCACGCATCTCCAGCACCCCAGCATTGTCGCATACCGAAAGTGTAGGGCATAAAATGACGTGTATGACCCTCCAACAAACATTTACAAATCCAGATATTTTCGCGAATTAAGAGTAGTTAAATTGTATAACCATAGCAACAGGATTTACCTCAAAACAAAGCTCATCTTCAAAAAACAAAAAAACGAAAACAAAACAAAAAAAAAACAAAAACAAAAACAAACAAAGAGAAAGAACTTCGGAGAAGCACAGGAGAAGGAGCCCCCAAATTACTGAGGAAACCGGTTGTAGACTTTAATTGAGAGAGGGTCAGACTACCGCTTCAACCAAAAGCAAAACTCACCTCACCCCATAGATATCGGGTGAAAAGACAGCCATCCTTTGAGTGCCACAGGTCTGATGGTTGTTCAGAGCAGTCCTCCCCCAAACCATGGGAACGGCTCTGAAGATTTCGAGAGATGGATCCGTATGGCCACTGATAACGTATGTTGACTGAACATTGAGCACAAAGGATCCTACTAACATCCCTTTTTCTAGAAAATCAACACAACGAACAGTTGGGATCTTGCCCTAATTGATTACTTCCATGATTTGTCATTGCTTAGAGATGGGGATGGGATTAATTTTCAGAAAGCATCAGCTACTTTGGATGGGTGTGTTAAAATTTACTCTTCAAGAGTTGACTCTGCTCTCACAGAAACAGGTCGCTTAATCAATGGGTTAGCAACAACTAAGGTCAGAAGCAGCCAAGATGACCAAGATGAAGACGACGACGAAGAAAACGAAGACCTTGATCTAAATTCCGAGACTGCCAGAAGACAGAGGAAGTCTAAAAATACTAGTAACAAAGATACTCTTATGGAGTTTGAAGCTCTAAAGATAAAGAAAATGGATTTAGAACTTTATGTTGACCCAATTTTTAAAAAGGCCTTGAATGATTTCGATGAAGGTGGGTCCAAAAGTCTTTTGCTAAATATGTTGAAAATCAATGATGGTCAGAGAGTTCTATTTGATACATCAGCAACCACCGTTGAAACCTCAGCCCAAAACGATTTACACCATACAGATGAGGAGGAAGAACCTGATGTAGAGATCATGGAACAAAGTTTCGCAGTCATGGATATTGATGAGGAAATTTGGGATGATAAAGATTTTAATATTCATGCTTTAGGTGAAAAATACTTTGCAAATTCTGATTTTGATTCATTATCCGTTTGTCATTCGATAAATAATCTAGAGGCTGTCTTGAATCAAAAAACCACCTCATCAGAACTCTTAAAGGGGTTGGAAAATACAAAATTAAACGACTTTGACTTAGCGAGCAACCTGAATGACCAAGATGATTTTGCGTATGATGTCTCATTTGGTGGAGGTGATTGGCCAGACCTCGATGAAATACCTCAGGAAGCTACAGAGCACAATGACTCTAAATATCCTGGTAATAGAACTTCCATCTTCTTTAATGATCTTGAAGAGGAAGCTGATGATTACGGTAATACCATCCGAAGTCTATTCCGCGAGGACAAGACATTTAATAATTCGAACAATGATGATGTTATACTGACCGAGAAAGATACGATTTTAAATATTCCAGATGAAGATCTACTTGCTTATTTCGACGAGAACCAAAGAAAACAATGGGCTGGTCCAGATCATTGGAAAGTTCAAAGAATTAAAAGCAAATACAAATTCCAGAATGCTGGTGAGTTAACCAAGGAACAAGAAGGTCAAACAAATGTTCAATCCCAAAAGAAATCAAGAACACAGAAGAACCATTTGACTATTGACTTTCTATCAGATGATTATCCTGATGAGGACATAATATTTGATGTAGCAGAAACTATAACATTGCCTATGAAAGAGTGGATCTCCAGAACGAAGAATGTCCTCCCTAATGATATGCATTTTACTACAAGGAACTTTATCAATCTATTCAGCAAAGAGAAGCTCATAAAAGGAACTTTTGGTAAAGTGAAAGATTTAGATAGTAGAATTGATGAAACCTTCTACGCTGAAAACTTAACAAAACAGCACATTCCAGATCTAAGACAGCAAGATTTCTTCAACGATCATGGTGCAGATTTTGGTGATGATGGAGGATTTGATGATTATGATGACTACGATCCTAATGAACTGCCGTCTCAGGGTACACACGGCACTCAACTTTCTGTGAAAACTCTCAATTCATCCCAGAATCCATTGACTTATTCAAGAGTCTCGAAAAAAGTTGATATCAAACTATTGAAAGATAATTTGTGGGATACTTTAAACCAGGAGAGAAGTTCACGGCAATCTATAGGGTATATCCCACCAGAAGAAGAACAGTTGAAGTTCAGTGAAGTTGTCACAGAAATGAGCTCGAAATATGATCCCCGGGCAAAGAGCGACTTATCCACAAGTTTCTGCTTCATTTGTTTGTTACATTTAGCAAATGAGAATGGGTTCACCATAATGAATAACAGTGACAATAGTGATCTGATTTTGGGAAACTTTCAACAGGTCAGCAAAGCAGCATAGTATATATTATACTCAACATATAGACAATTATTTGTAATGATAATCATGAAATCAAAGCTTACAAAACATATCTTACAGGGTAGTCATTCTCATAACATAACTTGATTACTTCATATTATGAAAGCATCTCTAAAATATACAACTTAGTGCTTGACTCGCAGCATAAACCAACCGATGATAAATAAATAAATAAATGCAGGGAAATAATGAAAAGAACGGAAAATATGAAACTGAATCAATCAATTTAAAATCAAACGAATTACCATTCCTGGGCTTTAACACCAAATTTACTCTTTTTGGTACCAACGATAGGTTTAATTAATTTGGAACCACCTTCCAAGAAGGAGAATCTATCTCTTCTCATCTCTTCATATTTGTTGATGAATTCCTCCTTTTGTAAAGTTAATCCAATATCATCCAAACCGTTAACCAAACAATGCTTTCTAAATGGTTCAACCTCAAAGTGATCAATCAAGACTTGGCCATTTGGACCTTTAATTTGTTGGTTTGGTAAATCAATGGTCAATTCCTCACCATTCTTAGCATATGGGTATAATTTCTCCAAGATGACTTCCTGTGGTAATCTGATTGGTAACAAGAAGTTCTTGAAAGAGTTGTTATAGAAAATATCACCAAAAGATGGTGCAATGATCGATTTAATACCAAAATCCTTCAAGGCCCAAGGAGCATGTTCTCTAGAAGAACCACAACCGAAGTTATCACCAGTGACTAGAAGAATCTCTGCAGATCTGTATGGCTCAACGTTTAGCACGAAATCGGTCTCAACATCGTTTCCATTCTCATCCTTAACGAAACGGGATTCATAGAATAAACCAGCTTTTAAACCAGTTCTTTTGATTGTTTTCAAGAATTGTTTTGGAATGATGGCATCAGTATCAACATTGGCTCTATCCAATGGCGCAGTGATCGAGGTAAGAGTGGTAAAAGCATTAGATGGAGGGGTGACTACTTTAGCATCACCATTTTTGAGTGGGGTTTCTTTGGCAACATGATCATCAGGTGGGATATCGTTCAGTTCATCATTAATCTCCTCTTCCAAGGTTTCGCCATCTTCTAAAGGTCTCTTTTCATGCTCATACACAGCTTCCTGTAAAGCTTTATCTTCTAATTGTTGTTCAATGGTGATTTTTGGTTCATCAGTGTCAACATATTTGTATTCTCTGATATCAGTAAAGTATCCAACAATACCAGCAGCAGCAGCCATAGCAGGAGACATCAAATGAGTTCTTGAAAGAGCACCTTGACGACCTTCAAAGTTTCTATTAGAGGTGGAGGCACAACGCTCTTCTGGATCCAAAATATCAGGGTTCATACCTAGACACATTGAACACCCAGCTTCTCTCCATTCAAAGTCTGCGGCTTGGAAGATTTTATGTAGACCTTCTTTCTCAGCTTGCTTCTTGACCAAACCAGAACCTGGAACAACTAAACAACGCTTAACATTAGCAGCCTTCTTTCTACCTTTGACGACTCTGGCAGCAGCTCTTAAATCCTCAATACGGGCATTGGTACAAGAACCAATGAAAACCTTGTCGATTGGAATCTCCTTAAACGGAACGTTTGGAGTTAGACCCATATATTTCAAAGCTCTCTCCATACCAGATTTCTTGATTGGATCTTCAATCTTAGTTGGATCAGGAACAGCACCAGTGATTGGTAAAGCGTCTTGAGGAGAAGTACCCCAAGTGATGGTTGGAATGATGTCAGAGGCCTTGATATAAATGTCATGATCGAAATAAGCACCTTCATCAGTGTGTAATGTTTTCCAGTAGGCAACTGCTTTCTCGAATTCTTTACCTTTTGGAGCCAATGGACGACCTTTAATGTAGTCGAAAGTTGTCTGATCTGGTTTGATCATACCAGCTCTGGCACCAGCTTCAATGGCCATATTACATATGGACATTCTTGCTTCCATAGATAAGTTTTCGATAGCTTTACCACAGAATTCAATGACGGAACCAGTACCACCAGCAGTACCAATCACACCAATGACATGAAGCACTAGATCTTTGGAGGTGATGCCGGGACTCAAATCACCGTCGATGAATATTCTCATGTTTTTAGATTTTGCTTGGATGATTGTTTGTGTGGCTAAGACATGTTCAACTTCAGAAGTACCAATACCAAAGGCTAAAGACCCAAAAGCACCATGTGTAGAAGTGTGCGAGTCACCACAGACAACTGTGGTACCCGGAAGGGTGAAACCTTGCTCAGGACCGATGATATGGACAATCCCTTGTCTATCGTCGGTCATACCGAAAAAGGTAACGTCGAAATCTTTCACGTTTTGTTCTAGAGTTTCAACCTGTAGTCTGGAATCCTGCTGCTTAATGAAAGTGGCTGTTGATTTGAAATCGACTCTTGACTCCGTTGGGATGTTGTGGTCAACAGTAGCAAGAGTACAGTCTGTTCTTCTGACTTTTCTACCAGCGTCCTTTAGCCCTTCAAAAGCCTGTGGAGAAGTGACTTCATGAACTAAATGTCTATCGATGTATAATAGGTAAGAACCAGAGTCATCTCTATGGACAATATGGTCTTCAAACACTTTGTCGTATAAAGTTTTTGGTTGTTTGACTTGCGAAGGCATTGTTAGTTTGAGTGAATCCTTATTGTAAGTTCTAGCTCTAGAGGAAAGAACAAAGAAGACTATGGGTTTATAAGAGAAAAAGATTTTGTTCAGCTTTTTTTGTTGATGATTCATTTCTTATGGGCAAATACTCCTCGATGCTCCTTTTCCGGGCCTGAACCGGTGCTCCTGAAAGACTGACCAATCAGAGGCCGGATGAAGGTCAGAGGTGGTTAGAAGTTATGCTAAAGCAGGCTTACGGAAGAGGCAAAGATATTGTAAAAAGGGCAGAATGTATTAATAAAGTGACAGGGATGACATATTGTTAGTTGTTTCCAGTACTTTCCATCAGTTTATTGCCATTACCTGGTTTAAAACGGTTTCCTTGTATCACAAAGCGTAACCGGCCTACTTTTTTCTTTTTCTTTTTTCTTTTTTGTGAGAAGAAGAAACGACAAAAAAGTGTCAAAAAAGTGAAATTAATCCTCCTTACGCAATTTCGCTAATTCATTACCCTATTGGTATTCTTCTACCGAAAAGAGTGCAAATTGGCGAAATACAAATCAAAACAAAGGAATATGCTCGATTGCTTATTTCCCATAACCTCTGAGAAAGCTGTAAGAAAAAGCAAGCCGGCTAAATTCACTAGCGATTCGGTATCTACACCTTCGGGATATTCTCGTCACTAATTACTCCTAAGTTCAATGATCCAGGTAATAACAGTATAACTATCTATGTCAAGATTAAGGAGAATGATTTCTTTAGCTCCATAGCGTTGCTATTTCCATGTATTGACAAGGTATGCAAACTGATTGGGTGACAAAGCTACATGTAACTTCCACCACCTGAAATTTAACGCAAGAAAGAATTTCATAAACAGGGGCACAGTTATGGGATTCAGCCTTCTAAACTAAGGAAAAATAGCTTGTTATTAATATATACATTCATCGATGGGATATCATCAACCATCATGTGGTTATTAACTAACCGATATAGAACATAATGAAACAAAGGTAAAACACACATCCGGGGAAAATTAAAGTACAGTTTTATAATTTTAATACAGCAAAGCAAAATATAAGTAAACGCCAGTAAAGCAAAGTTAGAAAAAACCAATTCCCAAAATTTAATCAATTAGCAACACCAGGGGACGGGAGTTGGGTATATTATATTATATTATTTTAGTTTCATTTCATTTTGAATTTGAACATCCCATTCTTTTCAATCTTATCAAACAGATCGCTCATCTTGGCAATCTCACGATCTTGCTCTTCTTCCGTCAAATCTTCAAATCTTGGGATGTTGTTCTTTAAGTTGTTCTCCCTCGCAATTTCTGCATTCTTTGATATTTCTTCTAGACGATGGTTGTACTCAGTTGGGAAAGCCAGTGGAGGTACAGATAAAGGAGGTGTTGTAGGGGAAAGAGGACTTTCAGTCGTTATCTTTCTTTGTAGTTCAGTCACAACAGTTGATAAGTTTGGGTCTGGGGATGGGAATGCAATCAACTTGTCAAAGTTCAAATGCTCAGAGATGTAGGATTTAACTCCACTGTCTTCGTAATCAATCGAAAGTAGAACATCAAGTGTTAATATGTTGGAAACAGGTGCATTTGAAAGTATGTTGATGTTTGATCCTTCAACAAGTTTGTTTATGAAAGTGACTTCATTCTGAGTGAATTTTAGTTTGTTCAACATATAATTCTGGGAAATATCAGTTGAAATTGTCATAAGAACATTACCAAAGTGTTGGAGAATTTCATCGTATTCCTTGTTCGGCACTTCTTTGATGTATGACGCTTGGAATTTGTTACAACTTAAAACAAATGAACTATCGATACCGGTTGGGTCTCCAACTTGATGGAGATAAGTGTAAATTATTTTCAATATTTCAATGATGATGATGTTCAAGTTTGGAGATTCAGAACTTGATAAAGTGACAAAGTTTAACAACTTACCCGATATTTTAAGAATCGAATCTTTCAACAGAGGTAATAAATCCACATTATGAGCCATGAAGAAGTATAATCTGAAAATGGGGAGAAAGTCCTTGTATTGTGATTCAGAATGTATTTGACGTTCACTAGCATAATCCAAGGCCTTGAATAGACGGGGGATGGCCTGTGAGAGAGATTCGAATGTTGCCGAACCCGTCTTGGAATTTCTCAAATTCTCATTCAGGTATAGTATATTAGCAATTGTGGAGATAACATCGAGCTGATCGCTTAAATCATTCACGTTCACGAGGATGTTTGAGATTAGAACTCGTAGCTTTGCCGGATCGAAATCTTTTAGGAATGATGCGTCTCTTGATTGTTTTCTTAAAGATCTGAACAGCTCTGGATTAACATTTTTGTTTGATATCGATGAATCAATCTCCGAGATGATATGATACCTGTCCACAGTGATCATTTGAGACGGGCTATTTAATGAGAGAAGGATATGATGCAACAGGAATGATCTATGGAGTTGTTTATGGAAGAATGGCTACTTAATATCAAATGAACCGGGGGCGATGAGCAGTTCGAGAACCACCAAAGAGGGATATAGCAGGGTTTGAAGAAAATATGGAGGGAGAGTAGGAGTGAATTTCAAGTAGAACGGGGAGAGAGGTCTGAAGAAAGCAGTATATGAAACAAACAAGTGATCCAGAGAGAGCAAAATGAGTGACTACCAAAGAGAGAAAGCAGCTGAAAAGAGAGATATCCAATCTTATATATAAACCAACTGCATGAAATTAAGGCATCTGGTCGGAGAACAAAATTCTTTTTACTTAACGCCAGAATTCTGTTTTTGCTCTTGTTTTCCAGAAAACTCCTGCTTCTCCACGAAAAAAACTTTAAATCCAGACTGGCCAGAACCAGCGAAAAGCACTGAAAAAGGGTTATCCGGCCGTTCTAGAACCTGCTGGGCGAGCTGGGCGGAGGTCTTTTGCCTGAGCACCCGTCCAGGGAAAGGAGGAGCAGGGAGCAGGGCGCAGGGGACCCAAGGGGATCCAGCTGCTGTAGAGAAGGAGGAGGAGTCAAAGTCATCTAGAAATCATCTTTCTCACGCAAGGGCTAAACAGAGAACATCAAAAAAGGGTCAGCTTTTGCAAATCAAAGCTTCTAGGCCGCAGAGTCATTTCCAAACTGAGATCTATGTACTCATCGTACCACCCACCACAGAATGGGCACTATTCCACTCTGATACATCAAAATGGGTTTTACACGGATTATTCGGCGAGATCTATAACTGAAGCAGCTCAGAACTTGGCCCAGACCAAGGCAGCAGGCACTAGGAACTTGAAAAGGAACTACGATAATAAAGCCATGTGCACACAAGAGGTTTGCTATAACAAATACTCTCACCACGTAAATTCGTTCGCCATCTCTTAAGTTGGCATAGTTTCATCACCAATCTTAATCGTGACATAGGTGATTTCAGTCAGAGAAATGAAGTGTACTTATCGCTATGCTATGATTACGAGTACTTCAGCTGTTCTGCAATGAAATCTCGCCAGCTCTCTATCTCACTTTGAAAATATTGGTTGTGCACTTGATACTAATCAAATAAATGCATCTCGAAATTGCCGTATTATATAAAGATGCTATAGCAATGTTATCAAATTTATCTTTGGTTATATAATAAAACTGAGGGGCTCTACATGAGTGTTATCCGCCTTCATGACAGTACAGTAAAAAGTAATTATTCTTGATATCTGTGGTTGCTACTGTCGCTGTGTAAGTATCGAATAATTCTCCGATGCGACGTTCTGGATCAGATATGTATCCTGCTGGATATACCAAGATATTGAGCAATGTCTGATATTGTCTCTTCGTCAATACTATTGTGTCAAGGTGACAAGTTACTGAATCACAACAACTCTACAATAATTCTGCAGATTGAAGCATTTCCCAATATGTTGATAAAATAATAAGGTGAGAATTTTTGAGTTAATGATCTTCAAAAGGAAGCTGCTTGTAGTATAGAAATTACACTTAGATGATGTATCATACCGGTCTAATACTTGACTCGTAGCTAGCTCTTAGAATGTATCACACAGAAAATTATACGGTGTACTTAAAGAGATGTTCGACGCTTTTTCAGTAAAGGTCTGTTTTATAATGGTTCTAGGGTTCATTGAATCCCACTTGGGACTATGAGTCTCAAATAGGCCCTGATAGTCCCAGACTCCTATAAAGAAGGACTGTATTTTTTGCTCTCCCTTTTAAATCAAGGAAAACGAACATGAAAATAGGGAAATTCAACAGAACCAGTGCCAAAACTGAAGAAAAACAGGTCTCAAATCTTTGCAACCACTGAACTATGCTATCAAGACGTTTAATCAATCTCAAGGCAATATCCAAGTCTTACTCATACACTCCAATCATTGCAAAAAGGTATTCAGGGCATCATATTCAAGGTGTTCACAGAAATACCAAAGAAAACAACCCTGACCTTAAGTTCACATTCAATGAGGCCAACAACAAAGAGATTGATACCATCTTAGCAAAATATCCAGTCCAGTATAAAAAGGCTGCCATAATGCCATTGCTCAACCTGGGTCAACAACAGCATGGCTATTGTTCCATTGGTGTTATGAATGAAGTTGCTAGAGTCCTGGAGGTTCCTCCTATGAGAGTCTATGAAGTAGCTTCGTTCTATACCATGTTCAAAAGAGAACCAATCGGTAAGGTTGATGTTGGCATTTGTACTAATATTTGTTGTATGTTGAGAGGTGGTGAAGAGGTTTACAAATCTGCAAAGAATTACCTGAAGGAAAACAATTCCGATGGGTTCTTCTCTTTAGAGGAAGTTGAGTGCTCAGGTGCTTGTACAAACGCCCCTGTTGCAGAGATTAATAATATTTACTACGAGGACTTGGATGAAAAGAGTATCGTCCAAGTTTTAAATGATGTTAGAAATGGTGAAGGTAAACCTGGACCATTTGGTGGAAAAAGAATATCCTGTGAACCTGAGGGAGCTAAAACAAGTTTATTCGATGATAAGAACGCTTTTGACATCAGAACAGTCACAAGAAATGATATTTAATCCATATCAACTATTTATTATTTTATTGTTTATTTTATTTATTCTATCAACCACTGGTTGTTCATTCATCCGGAGGATCAACAATTATTTATTTTTAAAACATGGTTTCGTTATACGTCTTGATCATCACCACTATGACCAAATATTCTATAGCCAATATACAAATCATAATCATACAAATGATCTACATCGTAAAGTGTCATTCTGATTTATTCATATAATTCGCATTAGGCAAAAAGCTATTAACGTCCATATTTTTTTAACTCTATGTACCTCAATGGTGGATAAACAACACCTGAGATAGCCATAGTTAACCACATACCAATATCACCACCGTTAGGGCCAAACTTAGCTGCCACAACACCAATATAATATGTATGAGCCATACCAAGAACAGCACCAACACAACCGCATAAGAAAGCAAAAATGGCCGCATAGCCATGCGTTAGTACGGAGTAGTTGTTCCATTCACTCCAGTTATAATTTTGTCTTTTGCCTCTAAGAGAAATAGGAATGTTTGAAGAACTTGGTTCGGTTGAAGAGTTCTCTGGGAATTCTTTAGTGTATAGATGCAAGAATAGTCTTCTGAAAATGACATTTTCTTCAAGTAATAGCATGAAATACATTGATATCCAATAACCGATCATTGGTAAGAAGTTACCCAAGATAGTGCTCAAATGCGATCTACCCGCTAATGCACATACTAGATACACACCAGTTAGAACAATGGCCCAACACCATCTTGGTATTTTTGCTAACCAAACACCACTCAACTGAAAGGCAAAAGCAGCCGAATAGGTATTGACAATATTATTGGCTATAAGTGATAGTAGTAAAATAATAGTACAGAATTTCCCAAAACCATTCCATCTTGAAAATCCTTGATGTAAAACACCACCAATACCATTATCAGCATATGCCTCCATATAATTGGTATCAGTCATAGCTAAAGTACTCAATATTATACCTAGCACTCCAACAAAAGTACTTGGAACAGCGATACCAAAGAAAGTTAAAAAGAACACTTCATAGGATTTTGTAGATTCAGGAAATAGAATGTAATAATCTGCAGTTATGGTACCCCATGTACCAGTAACAGCATACGACAAACCAAAGAATGATAAGATGTTACCTTTAATAGTCAGTCTGTCAACATCTGAGTTGTCATATGTTTCCAATAAATTGTACTTGTCTGAGGAACAAATATATAATAATAAGAAAGCGATTAACACAGGGATTGAAATGAATTTTTCCACTCTTAACAACTGTTTAATACCAAAAATTGAAACAGAAAAACTGACGAAAGCAACAATCAGTATACCAACAACTAGAGGTACTTTACCATCCGACACACTCGCCAGAATTTGACCACCTACAACACAGTTTACAACAGACCACCCCATCACACCAATACAACCAATCATTGCAACGAACTTCACAAACCACCAACCAAACAGATATCTCGCAGTAACCATTTGTCTACAACCTGATTTAGGACCCATAATGGAACAATAAGCGGCAATACCACAACCCAGGAGTTGACCAATCAACCCATACATTAGAGACTGTCTGAAGGTTAAATTGAAAACGATAGAACCTAGAATGAAAGTGGACATTGTGGACAAACCACCAGCAGCACTAATCCAGAAGCCAATAACAGAGATGAACTGCTCTCTTTTGTTTGTAGATCTCTCAAAGGGCTCGATACGCTCGATACCTCTTTGTTCCACCCCTAAAGCATCTAGTTTCTTCGAATACTTCTGCAGTATCTTCCATGGTTTGATTTGTGATTCCACCACCTCCACCTTCTCAGAGGACGACTCTTTATCCATGGTGATGATAAGTTAGGGCAAGCTTATGAGAGTGAAATGACCCCGATGACTCAAGGAATTCAAGCGATATTTATAAGGTGCTTCTCTCTCGATGACTACTCTTGATCTCTATCAACTATTTCTTTTTCAGGGCGCGCTGCCTGCCCGAAAGAGTCAGGAATCCCTCTCTAGCGAGCTGCTGACTCGGGATCTTAGTGCGTCGCCACACATCGGAAGGAGAGGCGCGGCGGTGAGTCAGCGAAAGGCCGCCCGGTGGAGAGCCCGCGCCCGCCGATGTAAGAAAGAAACGTCTGAGCCGAGCCCTGAAAGAGAAATCCTATCCTAACAGTTCCTTTAAGCCCATAAAAATAAACCAACATAGTTATTCTCTTTATCTTCGAAGGAAATATCAGCCCGAAATCAAGAAGGAGTCAACTCTTGAGAAACTGTTCTCCAACTTGATGAAAGCACAGAGACGCTTGTTCAATGATAGCATATTCTACAGATAGATCGATTGAATGTGAAGAGAAGCGAGTTGATGCTATAACTCCTCTTCAGCTCTGACATAAAACAGCATACTTTGTACACCACTTTTTGGATTTCGTTCCCACACTATTATCACCCTGTCACCGTATATTTTTATGCATTTATGTGACTTTTAACTACAAATCCAATGACTCTCATTAGAAAATAGATGAGAATTGATAGTGAAGTGCCCGATTTGTCAAAGTTCCTCCTCTCAGTAATCTTGGTATTCTATCTTACTTCTCGGATCGGCCAACTATTTTTGCCAACTACAGAAAAGGTCACTTGACGCGAGTCGTTGTAGCAAAATCTTAACATATCTCTATATAAAAATAGCTTCAAGTCACATGCAGTTCAGTAGCTCAGGTTCTGAGCTTGTTTCTTAATAAGGTATTCATTTTTTTCACAAGAATTCATTTCCTCTCGTAGGATTTGAACCTCTGACTTTTCAACTCGATCGAATTACGTAACACAATACATCGCGAATATTTACCAATGCAGAAATATTTGCTCATATTTTCTACTGGCTTTCATAATGAATAGCTGGTGAATTCTACAGAGTTGGGCGGAGGAACTGCTTTAGAGCGATTGTGCAACTTTCTTTTCCAGTTTAATGGATGATTTCTTATCTATACAAGCTGGAAACCAATTTGAGTCAAGGATAATAAGTAGTATATACACACAAAACTCATCTAATTTGGCAATATTAGAAGCTCTGCTTAGTTTTCGTTCGGTTAGATTTAAGTATTCTCATTACAGCTGTGATCGAAAGTTCATTTGAGTATACAGTCCATGAAAGGAATAATAGGGGTTGAACTATATTGCATTTGAGCTAATAATGATATTGGTAGATGGGGAGAAATATGCCTGCGTGCAGTGTATCAGAGGTCATAGATCATCAACTTGCAAGCATTCACTGAGGCCATTGGTTCAAGTTAGAAGCAGAGGAAGGCCTTCCCTCAATCAGACACATAGAATAGCTGTTACCGAATCAGAAATTGTTCTTTCAAGAAGCGAGGTAATCTTTCAAGACTCATTGGAAAACGACCGTGGTGTAGAAGAGATGACGCCCGTGAAGAAAGAGGTATTAGTAAAGAAAGAAAACGTCCCTAAACCTCTGCAAAGAAGTTGCTGCTCCAGAAGTCCCAAATCTGTACCTGTCACTCCTGAACTGCCGCAGAATAGAAGTTGTTGTTCCAATGCTAAAGGTGTTTGTGCCTGCAATAATAAGAATGGCGTTATACTACTTAAGGCATCAAAGAGACAGTTTGTGGATGTTAAAGATGGAAATTTAGATTTTGTTGGACCTTTCAACCGTTCCTTCATGAATAGTTTCAAGGTTGAAAGTCCAAAACTGAAAAGACCTAGAAATATAACTCCTCATGTCAATAATCTTAAACTGCTTAAGACCGTCAAGGTAAATGAGATTAACTACAGCCACAAACCAGCCGAACTTAAATTTATTCCGCCTTTAAATTCAGATGTTACATATTCGGCAGCTAACGCTTCAGAATACCCTTCTTCTTTGGCTTACAATTTTGGTAATAACCAAAGTTTTCCCACTCCTGATTCAGACTTAGAAAAAGCATTTCAGGACTTCCAAGCCATTTCAATACAGCAACAACATAGATTATCTGTGTTGGACCAAAATCATACACAAAATCACAATGATCACTATCAGCTTCCATCATTATTGGAACATACTGTTTCTTCACAAGCACAACACCATGATCAGGCTACAAACCCACAGATCTTTGATATGATGCTGGCCACTGGCTGCTCTGATGAATGTAACTGTGGACCTGACTGCTCATGTCCAGGATGTTTTATCCATAGAACGAACGAGGAGTTGAAAGATTACGGAATTCTGGATAACTCTTCCACTACAGTCTCAACTCCATCAGAACTCAAGAATGAAACTGACTCAAGTAAGGTCCGTATCAATAGCACAAACCCAAACAGCACAGCAAACAAACATTACCCATTTGACCTGATAAACTTTGAAACCGTTGATGTTCTTTTACTACAGGAGTTGCTGGAAGATAATTGTATCTGTGACCCTGATGATTGCAGATGCTACAATTGTCTTGAACATGGTATCTCAGACGGTGTAAGGTTGAAGGATGGTGTCCGTGTGCTAGGCCTGTCTGGCGACATAAGTATATCAGGAGGGAGTGGCGAGACCATACCGACCTCTATTGGGTATAGTGAAGAGTATGAACACGACTGTGGGTGCCTGCCTGAAGAGTGTGAATGCTATAATTGTCCTAAACACGGAATCTACAATGGTGTGAGGATAAAGGAAGATCCTAACGGAGAAGATCTGTCATCATCCGTTTCAAACCTCTGATATCTAAGCTCTGAACTATGAAACATCTGACTAACGATAACGCTGTTGGGTGTAGTAAAATCTCAAGGGCAAGCTTGTATATAGACGGCGATATTTTCATATAGAATTCTATTTAAGCGAAGGGAATATTGTCTTTCACCGTTGTAGTGGTTTTCTCACAACAATTGAAAAACTTAATCGCCACTACAAACAAAACACTTACTGACAATCTCCCAACAATTACCACCAAAACCATCAATTGCGCTTTCTCCGTAGCAGAAACTCCACAAGAGACTAAAGGAAGACCATGGCCGAGCAAGAACTCTCGCTGATCAACAAAGTGGAGCTTCGTATAGCTTTGGCTGACACAGACGCTAAGTTTGAGTCTTCGTTAGATCTATATCTATGCCCATTGTTACTGAAGTTGTCATCGAAGCACGCCACCGTCCGTCAGCAGATCCTCAAATTCATCCAAGATGTTATCCCTAGAATCAATTCTTCTCCCTCCTTGAAGTTGCCAGTTCTTAAACTGTTGCAGCAGGCTAAGGCTCCAACTCTTCCAACAGATGTTGCCGACGGTACAACAGTGCAACAGTATTCCTTACTATTTGTTTCAAAAGGTATAGACAGATTGAATACTGAGCAGAGAAAAGAATTGATCCCAGAAGCTATCAAAAACATACACAAGTATCGGAACGCTATCGGTGCAAGACTATTTCATGCGTTTGTCAAACTTTTGAAAGGTTGGGAGACACCTGCTCGTGGAACTATTGAATTTCAGAAGTTAAGAGAAGATTTGGCCATTGAAACTGCGGATGAGCTATACATTATTGAGAAATTCGAAAAACTGTTACTTTTGAATCCGGTGACGAATAATGATGGAGTAATTCCTCGGGGCTATACGTGTCCAGGTCTGAGTGCTAACGACGTGAGTTTCTTGACTTATGACGCAGGTGTGTCTTACAAAAGTGATGATCTCTCGCTTGTAAAAGTCAGTATTGCTGCCTTTGTCCCCATTTTCCATGATGATAATATTGTCACATATCTGTTGATTGCATCTGTCGACTCTAACGAACAAGTTGCCAATGCTGCAGCAAGTTTGCTGAGAAAGATAACCATCCCTTATGAAAATGAGAGAGCAATTAGTCATATAATCTCACTCTATGTTGGGGACAAGGATGTTCCAAGATCTCCTGTCAAATCATTGATCCAAGAGAGATTTTTGGTTACTGTCTTGAACAACAGTAAAATTGCCACTACAAATCCTTCCATTCCACTTATTACATCTATCGGATTGAATTCAACCCGATTACCAAAATTAAAAGCTGCAACTATCCAATTCATACAGTGGACTGCTAGAAACGGCGGGCAGACCTTGATTTCAGATGAATATTCAGTCAGCGTAGCCTCTCAATTAAGAAATAATCTTCACGCTGAGGGCTGGCCTAAGTTTCAGGTTGTACAAGGCACTAATTACGCCACTGAGATTAAGCACAGAAGATTACAGTACGAAGCCTTAGGAGATATATTAAAGAGAGATTCTGGATTATTAAAGGACCTGTCATACATTGAATTTCTTTTTGACTCTCTATTAGGCGACATTCTAGAGGTTAGATCAACTATCCAAGAAGCCTTAGGCTCGTTAGTCATTCATTTATCAAATTTAAGCCAGGATTCAAAATTGAGACTGAAAAAGATTTTAAGAGCGTACTTGCAAGACGAAGATTTTGCCAATGGTGAAGCTGACTCGATCCAATCTGTTAGATTTACTGCATTGAAGTACCTGAATACAGCTTTTCCATTCTCTGATCCTGAGGCCCGACTACTAAATGTTTTGGGTACATCTGCAAAGAATAGAGCTGACGTTATCGAAGAAGCTCAGAAGGGATTACATCCATACTGGTTCAATATCCTTCAGTCTACCAATTCAAACGAGTTCAAACCAACTTCTGAATTACTAGGCATTGGAAATATTCTGGAGTTTCCATCATTCGAGTCATTTGTGAAGGAGTTGATTGATGCTGTCGAGTATGCTAGAACAAGAGATTCTGCTTCATTAAGGTATTCTTATGTTTCTGCAATTGAATTTGGACTGAAAATTATCGTGAGTCAATCCGTCAGAGAAAAGGCCACTGTCATCGTACAAGATCAGGAATGGATAACTAGATTGGAAAAGGGCCTTGAACATGACAGCACTGTAATTTCACTGACAAGAGACGGTTTATCCAAAACTCCTGATTTACTTCAATTTTTTCAGTTACTATTGAACGAAATTTCTCATCGTCCTGAAGACGTATCAGTTTCACACACAGGATCTTCAACGTTTGGTAAGACTCTTCTCAAATTGGTTTCCCTATCGCCATATAATACCATTGCATTACTAGTTCCAGAATTACCTAAGCTGTATTCTGTGGTGACTTCCACTAAAGTATTGAAAGATGAAGACGTCCAATATGCTGCAAATGCCATTGCAATTATTGGAAGCCATCCTGAAAATAAGATTGGTTCGTTAAAAGCGGTCTTGGACGACTGGTTTGAGTTCATAACTTCAACCAGTCTCAAAAGCGCACAAAGTCAAAGTAGGTTACTTGCCCTAGGATTCTTATATTCACGATTACTACTTCGTGGAAGAGAGAATGAATTGGATTCTTCATATTTTGCACAACTTTGTTCATTTCTGGTAGATTCTTTGAAGTCCCCAGATGTCAGATTGAGTCAAATAGCAGTAATTGCTGTTACCGAATTGGCCAAGTTTGGCGCATTCGGTCCTATTTTGACTAATGAAAAGATTCAGGATTTCAAGAATGACCTGTTTGAGGCTCTAAAGCCTAAAGTCAAGAACTTAGATGAGAAATCAATTATTGCTGTTGCATTACTTTCCCTCTCTGAAGAGGAGTCTATCGATGATTCGCTGACCGATTTTGAATCTGTTATTTACCAGACTCATAACACCAAACAAGTTGAATCATTGTTCACTTCCGGTGAGGCACTTTCCATTCTTGCTTCTGGTTGGGAGTCAAAGTTCTTGAAACAACAGATTGATATTCAAGATGAGAATATTCTAATTCGCGTTGCTTCAAGATCTAATAGATGTGAATTCATTTTGAAACAAGCATTAGCTGCTGCTTCAAGTCCAAAACCAAATTTGAGAAGGGCAGGATGTATTTGGTTATTATCATTAGTCCAGTTTTCTGGAAGCTCACCCGTTATTTCTCAAAGCTCTGGGATCATACATCTAGCGTTTATGAGATTCTTAGCTGATAAGGAAGAGCTAGTACAAGAATCTGCTTCGAGAGGTCTAAGTTTAATTTTTGACTTGGGTAATGTGGACTTGAAAGAAACTCTAGTCAAGAGTTTATTAAAATCATTTACTGAATCCACTGCTTCAACTAAATTAACCTCAGGATCGATTTCCCATGAAACAGAGCTTTTCGAGCCTGGAGTCTTAAAGACTGATGATGGCTCTGTTTCGACTTATAAGGACATCTTGAGTCTTGCATCTGAAATTGGTGATCCAAGTCTAGTTTATAAATTTATGTCCTTAGCGAAGAGTTCAGCATTATGGTCTTCTAGAAAAGGTATTGCGTTCGGGTTGGGGAATATTATGTCTAAAACGAGTCTCGATAAGTTATTATTTGAGAATGAATCTTTATCCAACCGTTTAATTCCAAAGCTTTATAGATATAGATTTGATCCTAGCTCCTCGGTTGCTAGGTCTATGAATGATATTTGGGGCACTATTGTGCAGGATTCCTCAGCAACTATTGATAGATATCATAAAGCGATATTGAATGAGCTCTTGACAAGTATGGGTAATAAAGAATGGAGAACAAGGGAGGCCAGCACTGTTGCTCTAACTGATCTATTGCAGACTTTAGCTATTGAGAAGTACCAAGATCAAATGGAGGAAATTTGGACTATGGCTTTTAGAGCAATTGATGATATAAAAGAAAGTGTCAGAAAAGCGGGAAGTGGACTGACAAGAAGTCTATCGCAGACATTGGTTAACAGTATCAATGTCGAATCCGGCTCCTCTGAAACTCGTGCTAAATTTGTTTTGACAAAACTTTTGCCGTTTTTATTGGGTAATAAAGGTATTTTGAGTGATGCTGAGGATGTGAGAAATTTTGCTCTTGAAACCATATTAAAACTTATTAGAAAGGCTGGTAAGGCCATCAAACCATTTATTGCTGAGTTAATTGGCGAATTTGTTCTGCTGATGTCGACCCTTGAACCTCAAATTATCAACTATTTGGCTCTTAATGCAGATAAGTACAAATTGACTCATGATGATATTGATGCACAGAGAATTCAGAGCATTGGGTCGTCTCCAATGATGAATGCACTTGAGAAGCTGGTCGATTTGATAGATGATGATACAATTGATGAGGTCGTGACTAGATTGCAATCAACTATTAAAAAATCTGTTGGTCTACCTTCAAAGGCTGCTGCTTCCAAGATAATTGTTTCTCTTATCATCAGACACCTTCAACTAGTGCAGCCATATGCTGGGACATTGCTCAAAATATGTCTCTCCCAGTTGAATGATAGAAATACAACGGTTTCTCGATCATTTGCTACAGCTGCTGGATATGTGTGCCGCGTCTCATCTGTGGATGCTGTTGTCGAGTACGCTAGTAGGATTGAAAAGGACTACTTTGAATCACAAGATGATAAAACCCGAGCCGTTGCTGCTATTGCATCTGAGGCTGTCGCAAGATATTCTGGTGATAGGTATGCTTCAGTTGCTAGCGCATTTTTACCAGTTGCTTTTATTGCTAAGAATGATCCCGTGAAAGAAGTCTCTACACCTTTCAAAAACGAATGGGATGAAAATACTTCTGGTACTGGTGCTATTAAACTGTACATTCAGGAAATTTGTGATCTGGTGAAAAAAGCTATTACTTCTCAAAACTTTTCTGTTAGACAAGTTTCTGCTAAAAGTATTGCAAAAGCTTGTAATGCATTGGATGAAACAACTGCCTTGAGTGAAAAAGTAAGCGATGATTTATTTGAAGTTCTAATATCGGCTTCTCAAGGTAGATCATGGAGTGGTAAAGAAGATGTGTTGGCAGCCTTGGTCTCACTTTCAATCAAATCAGAAAAATACCTGCTTGTACACCCTGATTTGTTGGAGAGAATCAACAAGACTGTCATAACTGAAGCAAAGAGAAGGAATAAAGATTACCAAAAGCTGGCCATTATTTCCCTGGGTGCTTTTTTGAACAAGTACCCAAATAGTGAACTTTATGATGAAGAAATTGAGATCTTTGACAATATATTGGGAGAAACTTTTTACGATTCAGAAGATGATAATGAGGAAGAAGATCAAAAGCAGAAGAAGGATACAGTGAATTTGAAATCTACGAAGAAGAACTTAAAAAGGGAAGCAGAAAGAATAAGTGCTTTAGCTAGTTTGACGACTAGCTTCCAAGTTTATTCCAATGGTGGTTATCACGTTGGGTTACTAAAGTTTATCATAAAATCATTACGAGCAACATTTGAGCCTCACGTTTATATTCCAACTTGGAGGTCACAAATTGCGATTGTTGAGGGTCTTATTAAGGTTGCAGAATGTTTAAAGAAGAATTCTTCGTCTAACTTTAGTCCAGATATTATTCAGCTTTTCAAAGATGCTTACGGAGAAATCTTGAGAAATAACACCAGGGAAGAAGATGTTGAAAATGTTAAGATCTTGACTGTTCGTGCTGCAAAGTCATTAATTGATCTAGAGTGTTCCGACTTGGCTAGTTTTGTCCAAATCGAACTACAAGAGTACAAAGAAAGGGAGAACTCATCCGTCGTCAAGGTTGAGCTTGATAAAACACTTTCATAAACAATCTGTTGAAGTGAGTTGATCACTTAAGCTACACAGGAGCAGTTTTCAATTATTCATCAGTTTAGGCATTCAGATCGAATATACAATTTATATATATAAAATAGCACTAATTTCAAGTAGATCGGAAGCCAATTAAAACCCACCTCTTAGTCTCAAGACTAAATGGAGAGTGGATTCTTTTTGGATGTTATAATCGGACAATGTTCTACCATCCTCTAATTGTTTACCAGCAAAGATTAAACGTTGTTGATCTGGTGGGATACCTTCTTTGTCTTGAATTTTGGATTTAACGTTGTCAATGGTGTCAGAAGATTCGACTTCTAAGGTAATGGTTTTACCAGTCAAAGTTTTGACGAAGATTTGCATACCACCTCTTAATCTCAAGACTAAATGGAGAGTGGATTCTTTTTGGATGTTATAGTCAGATAATGTTCTACCATCCTCTAATTGTTTACCAGCAAAGATTAAACGTTGTTGGTCAGGTGGGATACCTTCTTTGTCTTGGATCTTAGATTTGACGTTGTCAATGGTATCAGATGATTCAACTTCTAAGGTAATGGTTTTACCAGTCAAAGTTTTGACGAAGATTTGCATACCACCTCTTAATCTCAAGACTAAATGGAGAGTGGATTCTTTTTGAATGTTGTAGTCGGACAATGTTCTACCATCCTCTAATTGTTTACCAGCAAAAATCAAACGTTGTTGGTCAGGTGGGATACCTTCTTTGTCTTGAATCTTAGATTTGACGTTGTCAATGGTATCAGATGATTCAACTTCTAAGGTAATGGTTTTACCAGTCAAAGTTTTGACGAAGATTTGCATACCACCTCTTAATCTCAAGACTAAATGGAGAGTGGATTCTTTTTGAATGTTGTAGTCGGACAATGTTCTACCATCCTCTAATTGTTTACCAGCAAAAATCAAACGTTGTTGGTCAGGTGGGATACCTTCTTTGTCTTGAATCTTAGATTTGACGTTGTCAATGGTATCAGATGATTCAACTTCTAAGGTAATGGTTTTACCAGTCAAAGTTTTGACGAAGATTTGCATACCACCTCTTAATCTCAAGACTAAATGGAGAGTGGATTCTTTTTGGATGTTGTAGTCAGATAATGTTCTACCATCCTCTAATTGTTTACCAGCAAAGATTAAACGTTGTTGGTCTGGTGGAATACCTTCTTTGTCTTGAATTTTGGATTTGACGTTATCAATGGTGTCAGAAGATTCGACCTTGAGGAATGTTAGTAACAAAATTCTCATATAAACAGATATGCCACATGCGAGTTAATTATCATGCAGAGGAGAGAAATCTCATTCTAATGATACTAAACTCGGCCAGTTTCCGCACAATTTTCGTTATGTTTCGTTGTTACCTCCTGTTGAGATACCACAAAGATAAGGGGTAACCACAAAACGTCACAACAAAAACAAGCAGGAAGCGAGCCTTTAACAGTGGCCAAGGAGGGTAGGTGTACTTACTTCTAAGGTGATAGTCTTACCGGTAAGAGTTTTAACGAAGATTTGCATGTTTTTGTGTAGTTTCAGCGAGTTACTTGTGATGTTTTGTTATGATAAGTAGAGAACTAACAAAAAGGGGCTAATGAACTCATTTTATACGTCTCAGTGAGAGTGGCAAACTAAAAAAAAGAAACGCTGACACAAATTCTTCGCGAATCTTCCAAGAGGAGAATTTCCGCGAAAATTGGGCCTGGGCGGGTGCGCTTCTCAAGTCGTGTGGCGCGTACCAGACAAAGAGAGATATATAGAGATAGAGAGAGAGATAGAGAGAGAGGCACAAGTAGTTGGAATAGTGCACTGAGACTGTTTGACTGTGATCTTATGATTGAGACTCACATGCAAATAGATAGGACAACAATCTTGTCATGAAACAGAACTTCAATTTCGGTTGTATGCATAGAATTATTAATCATTATATACTAATCTATTCCTCTGTGATGTCAGCCAGCAATTTTGACATTTCTAGCTGGTCTCTGCTAAACTTGGACCTCGTAGGACTACTAATATCAGCTTCCTCCGATGTCCTTCTTTGCTCAAAGCTTGCAGTTCCTCTTTGAAATTGCAAGGGTATGTTGTCTGTGATGATCTGCAATCCTTCTGTATTTCTGTTGATGTCTAGAGAGGAACGATGATCTTTAGCTGGTTGTGACATTTTGTTCCTGTAAATGTGAAAATTTGAACGTTTTTCCAACAGCATATCTTTATCATTTAGAAGTTTATATATAGTTTTTGATTTGGCTCGTATTTGACTTGCTATTTCATCTTGCTTGTTTAGTTGAAACTCTTTCAATGATGATATCAAATATTTGTTTTCAATGAACCAATCAGCGAACTCCATAGAACCGGCTAATAGTACGAACTGAATTACCGTCAGAGACTTCAGCACATGTCTCCAATTCTTGGAACTATCACTAAGTCTCTTCTGTAGTATATTCAAAATAGCCTTCAAAGGGTGTGGTTCCATTGATAAAAGTGCAATCTCATTCAACTCTGCTGTTGTAGGCCCAAAAGCATCATTACTAGTAGCACTTTTTATTTTTATTTCTGCCGGAGTGGAGCTGATATTCCTCAGGGTTCTCACCAGCCTTCTTGACATCGTCTTACACACAATCACTTCTCGGTTCAGGCTTTTTTTTCCCAGTTTAAATTTCCATGCAACAACTTCCTTTCTTTCCTTCTTTTTTTAGAGTACTTTTCTGAATAAGAGGATAATGCAACAATAGAAGTTTTAACATTACATAATCATAATGCTCACTATTTAAACACTATACGTTGACACCTTTTTGAGCGTTTTTCTACATTGACTTGAAAGACTTCAAAACATGAGTGAAATCAGATGCGTCTATCATTTCATATAATACAAATTGAGCTTTATAAGCTTATTTTGATTGATCTAAGACAGAGTAATTCTCTTAACAGTAGATGTTGATTCTAATACATCAACCACTAACTTATCTTGTTCGTTATCATTCACAACAGTAGCAGCTATTAATTCCTCAGAATCAGTACCTTCAACATCGTAGACTCCTTTAACATTCCAACTTTTGACGGATTTATCATATTGAACAACCTCGAGCTGATGTGCTTTATTTAGACCAATGAAAATATTCGCAGATTTGTCCAAAGTAAATGAGTTTATACTTGATGATGTCGAGATTTTTGAAGATGTATTCTTCCTCAAATCCCATACACTTATTGAAGAGTCATCTGACGCAACAAACAACCAATAACCATTATTGCCAAACTTCAAACTTAGAACTGGGGAATCACTGTTCTTCAATGTAGTTAGAACTTCACCATTTCTCAGGTCAACAATATTGATTTCACCTGTTTTGTTACCAATCGCAACCAAAGCACCATCGACATGTATATCAGCAGAGCTAACATCGCTTGAGGCTATGTTATTATAGACAATTGCCTTGCTATTTGTATCAATGAGGGAATATAGACCAGATCTATCAACTGAAACAACAATATTTGATAATGAAGGATGTTGCAAAATAGATATGATCTCAGATTTATGATTTGTTTGTAATGGTATATCATTGTAATATAATCTCCCATCAGAGAATCCCACAACGTGATCATCTGCTGACAGCACTTTTGAAATATGTTTATCCTTGATTATGGAATCGTCCTTATGCGATGTTTTAGTAGTAGAATCATACACAGCAGAGATACCTGTGGTTGAAGAAAATACAAACCCGGAAGCTGTTAAACTTGCTTGTATGATTTTCTTGAATGGTTTGGAGCCAACAACCTCTTGTTGTACTGTAAAATTATGAGAAACAGCGACATTCACCTTATTCTTAGTGGCTTTGTGAATCTTGAACAGTTCATCATTGGCTTCTGATATCAAAGCACTAATTTCTTGTGGGACTGAGGAGTCAGTGACTTCAACATTGTTTGAGTCAGTTTGGTCAATTGCACCATTTCCAGAACTAATAGAGATGGATAGTTCCTGTAGTGCCTTTCTAGCCTCATCACGCTCTTTGATAGCTCTGGAAGCAACCCTCACAGCTGCATCGTGATGATATAGAGCTGTTGAAAGTTCTCTTCTTGTGTCTTCAAGCTGTTTCCGCAATGAGAACAGTTCCAGTGCAACAGAATCCCATTCGTTTTGCAAAGAGGATAGAAGTGATGGTATGGAGTTGATTGTAGGCTGTCTCGGAGGTTGAAATGACGTTTCTTCGTTCTTGATGTGTATCAATTCTGATAGTTCAAGAGGTTCTGAAGTTATGGGATCTCTATGATGCTCATTGATGTACTGTTCTATGATATCCAGTTCAAATAGATGTCCACTTTTTGGGGAAACAACAGGTACTTTTGGAGGAACACCAGAGACTGTTTGCGTGTTAGTATTGTGGATGCGTATGGTGTAAGCAGATTTAAAAAGTAACTTACTGGCACAAAACATTCCTAGTTCAATGGTTGGGTACACTATATTTACTGTTTGATTTCGCTTTGGCGTGTTTTGTTATTTACTCTTAAAAATTTCCACTACTTAGGATAAATAAAATTCGCGGGGCCAGTGCTTCTATCCCACTTCCAACAGTTCCCTCTTTTCTGAGATGCTCGTAGATTAGGCAGTTCCTCGGTGCCCAGTCCTAGATTGGATAGAAAAGCGCTAGATATTTTACAGTCCAAATCGATGGTCTGATCTTGTGTTTCTTTCTCTCTTTCTCGTTCTCGCTTAGCTCTGAGTCTGCCTGTGCTTTTTTCAACAGCTGTTCGTCGCTCCAACTTCCAATTCACAACGAATACCTCATCACCAAAAAAACTGTGGATTCACATGTTGGAAATGCTATCTTTTTACTACTTAAACAATCTATTCCGACATGCTTCAAGCTGAATCGGACTCATCGCAGGGACCCTCCTGACCGACCACCCACCAATGTCAGAACCTACGACAAAGAAACAAAGAGTCAAAAAACAACTGATCCTCAGTGCTGCCACCAGAGGTACTGCTTCGACGAACTGGAGAGATCCAAAAGATCAAGGCAGAGAGTTCTCCCATAGTCTACAGCCATGGATCGACTTCGCTCAACTGGCAGAGAAAGGTAAGCTCCACAACATCTTTTTCATTGACCATCTCTCATGGTTTGATGTTTATGGTGGTGATTTCAGAGCTGCTGCAAAACATGGTGTCAATGCTTCAAGAATCGATCCTTCTGCTCCTATCACTGCTATCGCATTGCACACTAAGAACATTGGTATTGTCACCACTTTCAGTACTGCTGTCGAACATCCTTATCATTTTTCTAGAAGATTGGCTTCTCTAGATAATTTAACAGGAGGTAGGGTCTCATGGAATATTGTTTCAAGTTACCTACCAAGTGTCGGTACTAGTTTGTTGAACGGAGAACCATTACCAGAACATGATGAACGTTACAACAGAGCCCGTGAATATGCAGATGCTGTTAATTCGTTGTTACTATCCAGCTGGAGAGATGATGCATTGGTCTACGATGCCAAAAGAGGTGTATTTGCTGATCCAGATTTGATAAGAGAGGTCTATCATAAGGGTAAATACTTCGATATTCCAGGTCCTGCTATTACTGAGCCTTCACCACAAAGAATTCCTTTAATTGCACAAGCTGGTTCTTCGAAAAAAGGGGTTGATTTTGGTGCAGAATTTGCAGAATTGATCTATGTGACTGGTTTCGACAAAGAATCAACTAGAAAGACTATCGCTGATGTGAGAAAGCTTGCCCAAGAGAGATATGGTAGAGATCCACATTCTATCAAGTTCATTGTTGCCTTGACTCCAGTCGTTGGTAAAACCCACCAAGAAGCATTAGATAAAGTTGCCAATTTGGAGAAATACGCTGATCCAATTGACTCATTGATCTATTTCGGTGGTGCTTCTGGTATTGATGTTGCTCCTTATGGTTATGATGAACCAATCAATACCGATGGTAAAACAAATGGAGTTGCTTCCACTACGACAGAGGTGTTGAAAAATGGTGCCAATAAGACTCCAAGGCAGATTGCTGAAGCCTGGAAAAAGACGAATGAATATGTTGGTACTCCAAAGGAAGTTGTTGCAAAAATCCAAGAACTGGTTGATTATACCGATATCGATGGTATCAACTTCAACATTTGGGATTATCCAAGCAGTTTAGAAGATATTGTTGAGTTATTGGTTCCTGAATTACAGAAAGCAGGACTTGCTCAAAAGGAATATGCAGTTCCAGGTGGTACTTTCAGAGAAAACTTTTATGGTGAAAAGGGCCAGTCATTTGTTCCTGAGTCCCACCCATTGTACCCATTGAGATGGGCAAAGGGCCAAACCAAGGATGATTTCGAAGCTCAATTGAAAGAGTACATTCCTTTGAGAGACGAAAGAAGAAACACTTATTACAAGTGATTTATTTGACAGTGTGTTCAGAGTGCTTGTATAGTTATTTAATGGCCATCACCGTACAACTTTGTGTAGATCGCTACCCTTGACCTAAAAAGGGCAGCCCGCCAATACTATCTAGTGAACCAGTGAACCGCAGTTTTAGAAGCTTCACTCTACAGAGAATACCGTATAGAGATCTGAAGCAGCACTGGTCTCTGTTAATGGATCCGTATAGCTTATTCAGTAAGTGATTAAATGATGGGGTAACCAGAAGCGGCGGATGGAAGATGGTAGGGCCACTCCGCATGCATGGGGGGTCCACAGTTTTGTCCGCAAAGGGAATCGTAAACACTCCTCCATCAACAATGAAAGCTGCGCTTAAAGTGTGGTGTCCTATGAACTGTAAGATTGTTGCTGATGCACACTGCATTCCTCTTTATAAATATCTAGAACAATATGCTGGTGCTCTTCTCTCTGCTCTCTTTGCTCTCTGTTCAGCCCAAACAGCAGACTTAATCACGGACTGTCCGTACTACAAATGACCGAAAACAAGAAGAAGAAGAGTCTGATCCTGAACGTCTTCCTGCACGCAACTCCCTCGCTGAGTGCTGGGATGTGGAAGCACCCTCACGATGAGTCCAGAAACTACAACACCATTGAGTTCTGGGTCGAGTTGGCTAAAATCGCTGAGCGTGGGAAGCTAAATGCATTGTTCTTCGCTGACTACCTGGCATACTACGACGTGTACCAAGGTCCTGATAATTGGAAGCTTCCAGCCAGTGGAGGATACTTCATTCCAAAGATTGCACCAGAAACCCTCATTGCTGCAATGGCAGATGCAACAGAGTCGTTGTCATTCGGGATCACTTTCAGTACGATCAGCGAACACCCTTATCATTTTGCCAGAAGATTAGCTACGCTGGATCATCTTTCTGGGGGAAGAGTCGGTTGGAATATCGTCACTTCTTATGCTCCTAGTGTTGGAAGACAACTCCTGAATGGAGCACCACTGCCAAAACATGATGATCGATACACAAAATCAGTGGAATACCTTGATGTCGTTCATGAGTTGCTATTGTCAAGTTGGAGAGACGACTCCGTGAAGTTGGATAAGAAAAATGGTATATTTGCCGATCCAGAAGCTGTTAGACAGATTAATTTTGATGGGAAGTTCTTCAATGTCCCAGGTCCAAGCATTGTTCATCCATCTCCACAAAGATTTCCCTTGGTGATTCAAGCAGGTACATCTGATAAAGGTAAACAATTCGCTGCAGAGAATGCAGAGCTCATCTTCATCAATGCTGCGGACCCAAGTAAGGCTAAGAAGGATATTGCTGAATTAAAGCGTATAGCTAAAGAGAAGTTCAATAGGGATCCATCCACCATCAAGATTATCACGATGGCAACACCTATCGTTGCACCAACTCACGAAGAGGCCATTGATAAGCTGGAGCTCATCAGAAAATGTCTATTCAAAGACGCACCAGCAATTGGCTTTGGTGCTCAATCACACATTGACTTGGACAAGTTTGACTGGGATGAACCAGTGATCTTTGGACAGACAGAAGGTGGAAGATCAGTGACCGATAATCTTGCTAAAAGAAATGGAAAAGCTTTAACAAAGAGACAGATTGTTGAAAAAGGATTGAAGGTCACCACCCTTGTTGGTACTCCCCAGACAGTTGCTGATTGGTTCGAGACTTTTTCTAGAGATATCGGTATCGATGGTTTCAACATGATATTCCCTGTGTGGCATGAAAGTTTGAGAGATTTTGTTGATCTTGTTGTACCAGAGTTGCAGAAAAGAGGTATATTCTGGGAAGACTACGAGGTTCCTGGAGGTACTTTCAGAGAGAATGTGTATCAAGAAAAAGGACACACCTTCTTCCCAGAAGATCATCCAGTGAACAATCTGAGATGGAAAGAGGGTGTTTCGAAGGAAGAGTTTGATCAACATATCATCGAGTGGAGAACTAGAAGACAGGAGATTAGAGACAGTGTAGTTTAAATAAGAGATCCAAGTGTATATGTGTATGTTCTATATTGTCTAACAAATGGAAGGAACCAAACCATACGATAGATTCATTTTATGTTTATATTTCCCAATCTAGTAATGTAAACGGAGGAAGGATCACGTCGAATGCTAAAGAAAAAAGGATTTGAGGAGAGGAAATAACGATTATATTTCCATTTTGGAAGATCTCTTGGGCGAGCCATATCTCACCAGATCTCTTTTAATAAGCCTTCTTAGATGGAAAAATGGTTTCACTAGACTCTTTTACATTAACAACCTTCTCATTGTTCTTAAAATGACAACTACCACTGTGAAAAGACACAAGCCAAACAGGTCAAAAAAGACACTCATCATCAACTCAAGTAACAGTGGATGTGTCTACCAATGGCGAAACCCAAACGATAGATCCAGGAATCTGAGTAACAGTCTGGATCTTTGGATTGAGTATGCTAAGATTGCAGAGAGAGGGAAATTCAATGCCCTATTCATTGCAGACCACTACTCGGCCTTCGACGTGTATGATGGTCCAAACAACTGGCAACTCCCTTTCAAACACGGTGTGAACAACCCGCGCATTGATCCTTCCATCATCGCAACTGCTGTTGCGAGAGAGACCGAGTCAATAGCACTTGGTATCACGTTCAGTACTTTAAGTGAACATCCTTATCTATTATCAAGAAAGCTGTCCTCCTTGGATCAGTTCACTGAGGGAAGAGTTGGGTGGAATATCGTTGCGAGTTATCTTGAGAGTTCTGCAAGACAATTACTCAATGGACAACCATTCCCTGAACACGATGACAGATATGTGAGAACGGAGGAGTACGTTGACGTTGTGGTTAAGCTACTACAGAGCAGTTGGAGGGAAGATGCATTGGTCAATGATGGTGAAACCTATATCGACCCGAATAAGGTTAGACAGATTGATCATAAAGGTGAATACTTCGATGTGCCTGGCCCTGCCATTACAGAACCATCCCCACAGAGAATCCCTTTATTGATCCAAGCTGGTACATCAGCCAGAGGTAAGATTCTTGCTGCAGAGTTGGCAGAATTGGTGTTTGTCTTTATAACTAATCCTGAAAAGACTAAGAAGGATATTCAGCTCATCAGAAAAGTCGCTAAAGAAGTGTATGGCAGAGATCCAAACTCAATAAAGTTTGTTGCTCCATTAGCCCCAATAGTAGGAAGAACAGAAGCAGAGGCGGAAGCCAAGTTCCAGGATTACATCCAATATATCGATGACGAATCTTCAGCTGTCAGATTCGGTGGTATCACTGGTATCGACTTGAGCAAATTTGAGCTTGATGACGTTGTGGACCCTAATTACAAGAGTAATAACTCTAGAGGCATGACAGAGAACCAAATTAAAAAGACAACGGGAGGTGGTAAGACCAAAAGAGAGATTCTGCAAACCATTAGAAACAGGAGTAATGTAATTGGAACCCCTGATAAAGTTGCAGACGAATTGGAAAGATTGGTGGAAGAATTGGACATTGATGGGTTCAATTTTGGATTTGGGTCTGTGTTTCCTGCTGATTTGAATGATATTGTGGACCTTTTGATTCCAGAGTTACAGGCAAGAGATTTGGTATGGAAAGATTATCCTGTGAAAGGTGGATCTTTTAGAGAGAACTTTTATGGCGCTAAGGGACAGACACACCTTCCACCTGATCACCCATACAGTAAATTCATCTGGAAGGCGAATGTTCCTAAAGAATACTTTGAGCATCAGTTACAAGAGGCTCAAAACTTCATCATAGAAGCTCGTGCAAAAGCAGCTGAGATAATTACATCTTGATATAGTTTCAGATGAAAGATATAAAATTTCATTATTGCTATTTACAGTATTTTCCTTAATCTATATTAGAGGTTCAAATTCCTTCTCTCATTTAAAAACCTTCCTTTTCGCCTAGAACACGAGTAATGGCAACTTCTGTTGTAGATAACAAACTAGTGATACCAGCAGCATTGTTCAAAGAGTTTTTAATGGTGTCATATGGATCGATTATACCAGCTTCATACATATCAACCACTTCACCAGTTTGAGCATCTACCCCTGTGCTGAAGTTTTCAGTCAATTTTGATGTGATATACTTGGATTCCAAACCAGAATTCTGTAGAATTTTCTCAAATGGGGCAGTTAATGATTTTTGAACAATCTTTATACCAACTTTAGTGTTGAAAGAAACATTTCCGAAATCAGCACTTCCCAATTCTTGAGAAGCTTTTAACAAAGCAATTCCACCCCCTGGTAAGAATCCACTTACTAGAGCTGCATAAGTGGAATTCAATGCATCGTCTAGTCTATCTTTCTTTTCCTTGACCTCAACCTGTGTGGCACCACCTACTTTGATGACAGCAGCGCCACTAGTTAACTTAGCCAATCTGTCCTTCAATTGTTCACCATCACCAACGCTCAAGTTCGGTTGCTCTAATTTAGCTCTAATATCTTCGATTCTAGAATCGATAGAAGTCTGATCACCATTACCACCAACAATCAAAGTTTCTGTTGGGGATACGACGACTGAATTAGCAGAACCGAATAATTCTTGGGACGCAGTGCTTGGAATCTCACCAACATCCGGATCGATTAATTTAGCACCTGTGGCAGCTTCCAAGTCACCAAAATAGTCACGTCTAGCATCTCCAAAACCTGGGGCCTTGACAGCAATAACGTTAACTTGGCCTCTGATCTTATTAATTAGAGCAATCGCCATAGCATCACCAGATAAAGATTCACATACGATTAAAAGAGCTCTTTGTTCCTTTTGGGCGTGACTCAAGGCCGGTAGGATTTGTTGTGAGTTTTTCAGTTCACCTTTGTAAAGGTAAATTAGTGGATTGGAAAGATCCACTTTAGAATTTGGTTTGGTTAAATTACCAAACTCCTTTCTTGTGAAACCTTCACTGAATCTCAAACCTTTCTTAATTTCTAACTCATCTTCCACTTTATTACCGTTCTCGATGGTAACAATACCATCTTTACCAACCTCATTAACTGCATCAGCGATCAGTTTACCTAATTTCTTATCGCCATTACTACTAACAACAGCGATCTGCGTCAACTGTTCAACATTCGAGACCTCTTGCTTCTGAGATTCTAAATATTTCAACACATGTTCAGTAGCAATCTGGATACCTTGTCTGATCTCTGTTGGGTTTGCACCGGTACTCACACGTTTCAAGGCATTTGCTAAGATATTGTAGGCCAACACTGTTGATGTCGTAGTACCATCCCCAGATTCGACATTGGACTTACTCGCAACATCTTTGATCAACTGGCAGCCGACATTCTCGTAGGGATCCCCCAGGACGATGTCATTAGCAATGGAATACCCGTCCTTGGTGATCTTCGGGAAGTTGTACTTCTGCTCGATCAATACGTTACGGCCCTTTGGACCTAGAGTGACTGAGACGGCGTCGTGAAGGATCGAAGCACCTCTCAGGATTGCGAGTCTTGCGTCATCGCCGAACTTCAGGCTTTTGTGCAGAGTCTTGATCCCTCTTCTAAGCACTTGCGGACTGTTTCTAGCTCTCAACATTTTCAATGTGCTTTGGTGGTTTCAAAGTGTTTGTTTGGTTAGCAGTGGTTTCGTACTTTTCCATCGTTTTCTATTTCTCAATGGAAGAGAAAAAAATTAGATGAGATGGCCTCTCGGTACCGATACAAACACATCGCCAGCAGAGAAAGATTAAAGCATTCCACCCGTGAGCGATAGCCATGGTCTCTAAGTTGAAGTTCAAAGGCAGCAAACCAAAGAAGGAGAAGAAGTCGGTGAGAATTGCTGGAAAGGCTACCGAGAACATAAAGAAAGAAGAAACAGTTGACCATACACTGATAGAAACAAGCTGGACATCAGCTACCACTTTTACTGATCTGAACGGACCTCTCATGATCGCGAGCTATGATAAGACAGGGCAGTTTGACCATGCTACAGCCAAACCGTTTGTTTTATCAGTGAATCATCTCAGTGATGTTACTCTTCGAAGAGATCTAACCCCAAAAGATCAAAAGGAAACGGTCAACTTCCCACTAGAAGATACCAATCCATCAGGTTATCATGCAGAGATCCATAGAATAGAACCTTCGAGTGTTGATCAAGTGTTTGTTCCAGTCTCGCTGGGCTCATTGGTATCTGGAGAGGCTCACCCAAACAGAACTAAACTTGCGTTGAAGGCTTCAAATGAGAAATATTTGACAGTTAATGGATCCAATATTGACTGTTCAAGTGAAGCTATCAGTCCTTCCCAAATATGGGAGTTTGAGCGAGTAATCAAGAAGGATGAAGGTGTCTGGTTCAGATTGATCAATAATAATAAAAAGTTAGTTGTGAAAGAGGGTTCATTGACACTAATAAGCCTTACAGATGATGATGTGAATGACCTTTTCATTATAAGATTACAGGCGAAAAACTCTGATACTGGTAAGAAACTATTACGTGAATATGAAGAGGACAAGACAGTTGGTGGTGATGCTATTGCCTATTCTGTTAGAAATGCTGTTGAATCGTTAACTAAGAGTGGTATTCAAGTTACAAATCTTACGTTGAAAAGATTGAAGAATGCAGCACTGAATGGTAAAATCAATGAACAATTAATTCTAGAAAGACAAAAGGCCAAAACAGACACAAGATGTTACTAACTGAGATCATAAAACCTATTCTTTTCCCCATCAAAGTTCTCTGAGTGGATGTTCAAATTGGTCTCATGGTAATGATATGCAGAATGATGAAGACTCTTATGTCTATCAATAGATGAGTCTTTAGAGGTCAACAGAGGAATAATTCCATCACAGATCAAGGTTATACCAGTTTCGCTATGCTCACTAGGTAAAATGACATCTGCAAACTGTTTTGTTGAAGAAATAAACTCATTAAACTCAGGTCTAGCTCTGGTCAAGTACTCATCAAGAACACCTTCGAGCTTTCCACCTTTCTCTAGAACGTCCTGGGTGATCCATCTGTTTAGTCTAGTATCAGCATCGCAGTCAATAAACACTTTCATGGAGGCTATTGATCTGAGGTCTTCGTCGTATAGGGCGTATAGTCCATTTATCAAGACCACTAGTTTCCTCGTCTTTGTTGCTAACAAACTTTTGACCTCATCCCAAACTCTTGTGAAATCGAACCTCTGCGGAGTGCGAGCAGCATCTCCCACAGCATCTCTATACTGTGCTTTGATATAAGTATCCAGGTTTATCGTTTCTATTTGTACGTTTTTGATCGAACGCTCCAGTGTGCTTCTTATCTTCTCACACACGAATCTCTGTCAAAGCAGTGTCAGTTTTCTCATTCCTGTAACAAACATCCCTCTCGTCCCTGCTCACTACTCACTTTGCCAGCTGAGTGGCCACCGCCAACAAGAATCACTGCGTCGTTGCTCCTGCCCATGTCCAAACTCTTTCTCTCTCTTTCTCTCTTTCTCTTTCTCTTTCTCTCTTTCTCTTTCTCTCTTTCTCTCTCTTTCTCTCTGATCCACCAGATTCTTCAATCTCTTCGGTCTCCCAGATTTGATTTCTACACTTTTCCCGCGATAATTTCCTTTCTCAGCTCAACTTCATTAAAATTTATTTGGCACCATCACAAAAGAAAACTTTTAAGAACCAGAAAACACTGTTTCAAAGCAGAGAGAAACCCGAAGGAAGCGCAATGGAGTTTGACAAGGACCTTGACAAAGAGCTGGAGTTCAAGACATCGAAGAACGTGCAGATCGTCTCCTCGTTCGAGGAAATGAACCTGAAAGACGACCTGCTGCGAGGAATCTTCTCCTACGGATTCGAAGCACCTTCTGCTATCCAATCAAGAGCCATCATGCAAATCATTACAGGAAGAGACACAATAGCACAGGCACAGTCCGGTACTGGTAAAACTGCCACCTTCTCCATAGGCATGCTAGAGGCCATCGATACCAAGAATAGAGATACCCAGGCCATAGTTCTATCACCCACCAGAGAACTAGCAGTACAGATCCAGAATGTCATTAAATCTTTGGGAAGTTACATGAACGTCCAATGTCTTGCTTGTATCGGTGGTACCAATGTTGGTAATGACATCAAAGCCTTGGGTAGGGGCCAGCATATTGTCAGTGGTACTCCTGGTAGAGTACTTGATATGGTCAAAAGAAGAAATTTGAATACGAGACATATCAAGATGATGATTCTAGATGAGGCTGATGAGTTATTGAGTAAAGGTTTCAAAGAGCAGATCTACGATATATACCGCCAGCTCCCTGCGGGGGTCCAGGTTGTTGTTGTAAGTGCTACTTTACCAAAAGATGTCTTGGATATGACATCGAAATTCACAACGGATCCCGTCAAGATCTTGGTTAAGAGAGATGAATTGACTTTAGAAGGTATCAAGCAATATTTCATTGCTGTTGAAAAGGAAGATTGGAAATTTGACACGTTGTGTGATTTATACGATTCCTTAACCATCACACAGGCTGTTATTTTCTGTAATACCAAAAAGAAGGTTGATTGGCTATCTGAGAAGATGAGAGCTTCAAATTTCACCGTTGTCGCCATGCACGGTGATATGAAGCAGGACGAAAGAGATAAGATCATGAGTGATTTCAGACTGGGTAATTCAAGAGTTCTGATTTCAACCGATGTTTGGGCAAGAGGTATTGACGTTCAGCAAGTCTCATTGGTTATCAACTATGATTTACCTTTTGATCGTGAAAACTACATTCATAGAATAGGTAGATCTGGTAGATTTGGAAGAAAAGGTGTTGCTATTAATTTCGTCACGGATGAAGATGTTCAAGCTCTACATGATATTGAACAGTACTACAGTACTCAAATTGAGGAGATGCCTGTTAATATTAATGATATGATCTAATATAAGCATGAAGAAAGAATCACCGACCAGGATCATGGGCTTGTAGGTGTCTCTAACGTTGAATTCATCAAAACCTTCGATTATGGGTGCCAGATTGAAACATGTAGTACTAATCGCATCCATCAGTGTTTCCTCATGATAGATACTTGTATATCTTACTTGTATATCTCAACGTATGATGTAGATATCATTGATATGAGTACTGATATCATGCCATCCTCGAATCCCAGCAACCCAAGAATGGTCATGGTCAAACTAAAGAGCTGCAACTGGAAACAGATGAAGCGTCCGAAAGCAGGTATTTTCATGAATGAGGACCTTTCCCTGCTCTGGTGATATCTTTGCGAGTTAAGTAAGTCAATTCTTCAAGTCGTATCCGGAGAAAACGTGCTCAGTTGAGAATTCCGCAACTTATAAAGATCTACCAACTTTCTGATGTACTCTAGCTTCTTATCTGGTCTCAACTGGTCCATATTTTTGAGTTCGACTCGTGTGGTTGATATTTCAATTGTCTTTGTTGAGTTCTTATCCTTCATACTGACTCCCGTCACCTGAATATCAGGAGTCAAAGATTGAAATTTCACGATATTCTCGCCTTCCTCGTCCAGCTCAATCACAATAACTTCCTCATCTTCTTCAATAGTTGACTCAATGCTGAAATAATCGGGGTCATCTTTAAAAATATACCGAATTTCAGGGTATGAGTTTTGAGGGTTATGGAGTATTGTAGAGGATTGGGAGTCAGAATTCACTAGAGACACCTGCGATTGTCTTCGTGCAGTAGAAAAGGACTGTGTGTGAATTTCAGAGGTATCCTGAATGACTGGGAAGTATGGAATCTGCGATTTCTCCCAATGTTTGGCCATCTTCAGTGCTTGCAATAAATGTATTGCCCTTTGTGCCAGATGTTTTCTTGTCTCGGTTTTGTCAAGACGAGCATGAGCTGTTTCGCGGAGTATTCACATAAATGAATTATCTCTACGTTATGAAAGAGTTCGTTCGGCTCTCTATAAAAGGAGGTTTAAACATAAACTTATTGATCTGTCTATTTACGAGCATCCTCTCTTATCTTGGCTCTTTTTTCTCTGTACTCCTTGAGCTCCTTCTCAAAGTCTTCCACAGGAACACCGGCCTTCCACCTCAATGGATGAGCTGGGTGGTCTTCTGGAACCCAGGTGTGTCCTATCTGTCCGTATAGATTTTCTCTGAATGTACCACTTGGTGCCTCATACTCAGTGTGGAAGATTCCCCTTTTTTGTAATTCTGGAACCAACAAGTCCACAATATCTCTAATCCCATCTGGGAAGATCGAGCTACCAAGATTCAAGCCATCTATGTCATAATCTCTGACCCATCTCTCGATCTCATCAGCAACCTCGATGTAAGATCCAAACAGGGAACCGGTTCTCTTTTTATAGTTTTCAACAATCTGTCTTTTGGTCAGTGTTTTACCTGATTTGACTTTGGCAATACCTTCAACGGTGGTACGTAAGTTGTTATTGGAAGGGCCAACTGAAACAGGATCATCATCGTTAAATTTAGATAGATCAATACCTGAGATCCCACTAAACCCAATTTCGGCATCCAGGGGAACACTAGCAGCTTTCAATTTTTCCCATTTTTCTTCAGCTTCTTGATGGGTCTTACCAATGATAGGGTATGAAGCTATTAAGAATTTGATTGATCTTGGATCTCTGCCGAACTTCTCCTTGGCCAGGGTTCTGACTTCTGTGATCTTCTCTAGAAGATTCTCTTTATCTCTGTCGTCTAAGTAAACAATCTCAGCATTTTCAGCAGCAAATAGTTTACCCCTGGTTGAAGTACCAGCCTGGATGATAACAGGAAATCTTTGTTTTGTTGGTTGAACAATGGCGGGTCCCAAAACGTTAAAGTACTTACCCTCATGTTTGATTTGTCTTAAGGCATTAGGATTGATCAAAGTAGCGTTCTCTTTATCATTAACAACGGCATCATCTCTCCAACTGGAAATCAGAAGATCATAAACAACGTCGAGATACTCTTCAGTCTTTACATACCGCTCGTCATGGGCAGGCAAGGGCTCACCATTCAAGAGTTGTGGACCCAGACTATTTAGATAACTTGAAACAATGTTCCAACCAAGTCTACCACCAGTGACATGGTCTAGAGAAGCCAATCTTCTATGAAACAAGTATGGATGTTCAGAAATGGTACTAAACGTGACACCAAAACTGATACTCTTTGTGACAGCGGCCAACGCTGGAATGACAGCACTTGGATCAATTCTTGGGGCGCTGATACCTCCTTTGGCAGCAGGTTTAAAGTTGTTTGGGCCCTCATAGACATCCCAGAACGCTAAATGGTCTGCAATGAAGATGGCATTAAGCTTACCCTTCTCCGCATATTGGGCAAAATCTATCCACTGTTCGATGCCACTGGTCAGTTCGATAGAGTGATCATCTGGATGGCGCCATTTGGAAGGTGCACCGTTTGTAAAAGCATTGATGATGAGTTGCTTCTTTTTAGGCTCTTCTAGTTTTTGTCTCTTGTTGTTACTCATGGTTGTTAATGTAGACACAATCGATATTAAAACACACAGTAGAAATTAAACAATAACCAAGAGAAATCTATGGTTTTTTAAATAATAAAACGGCATCAGAAATCATTCAAAATTTGCAATTGCAGGTTGGAAATCTTAAAATCATTTCCCTGTTACCAGATCTCACAGGTTCTTTTGGCGACATCATTAGAGGGTCCGCTTACCGTGGCTCCTTCCTAATCTGGCTAGTAAAGCTCGGGGCTCATGTCAAGCCGCACCGGCCTACAGACTTCTTCTACTTTTGCTTCTTTTGAACGCACTAACTAATTCAAGACTCTTGATATTCAATACATTCAAATCGTGTTTATTTACTGTTTCTATTTTGGTGAATCAACTGTTTTGCCTTCTTGATATGGCGTTCAAATTCCTCTAAGTTGTAATCTGCGGTCCATCTCAGTTTATAAGCAGGATGATCCGGTGGAAGGAAGGTTTGGCCCTTGACACCATACGCATTCTCTCTAAACGTTCCCCCAGGAACAGCATACTCATCCCAGAACAACCCTCTTTTCTGTAAAGCAGGGACTAAATAATCAACAACATCTTCAAGATCACCTGGAAAATTCACAAAAATTCCCAAATTAAAACCATCAAGACCTGTTTCATCAACTAGCTTCTCTATTTGTTCTGCAACTTCATCACCTGTACCTAAGTATTTACCGAATCTTTTGTATTGATTCAAAATTTCTCTCTTAGTCTTGGTTTTGGCTTTGGACCCATCAGATTTTTCGTATATCTTTTCAACAGTTGTGGATAAGTTGTTACTCTTTCTATATTCGACAATATCCGAATCTTCAAATTTAGAAAGATCAATTCCAGTAATAGCAGAGAACGCAACTTCTTGTCCCTGTTCATCATAGTCGTTTTCCAATCGAGCTAATTTTGCCAATGCGTCCTCATGGGTTTTACCAAGAACTGGATTAATAGCACTTATAAATTTGATATGAGAAGGGTCTCTGCCAAATCTTTCTTTTGCCAAAGTTCTGATTTCGGCTATCTCTTCTTTGAGTGTGGGACTTAAGCCGACGAAAATGACTTCTGCATTCTCAGCTGCAAATAACTTACCTTTCTCCGAAGTACCAGCTTGGATAATTAAGGGAAATCTTTGAATTGTTGGCTCAGTAATTGCAGGACCAGGGACATCAAAATATTTACCTTTATGATTTATTTCTCTCACTTGGTCTGGATCAGCAAAAACACCACTCTCCTTATCATATTTAACTGCATCATCTCTCCAACTACTCAACAATAAATCATAAAGAACGTCTAAATATTCTGCAGTTTTGACGTATCGCTCATCATGTTCAGGAAATGGTTCACCATTCAGTAGTTGTCTTCCAATACTGTTTAAATAACTTGAAACAATGTTCCAACCAATTCTACCATTGGTAAAATGATCCAAACTTGCTAATCTTCTGGCAAAATGGTACGGATGTTCACTAACCGTGCTGAATGTTATACCAAAGGAAATACTCTCGGTATGTTGGGCTAATGCGCTCAACAAAACACCTGGATCTACTCTTGGTGAGTATATGGCCTTCTCAATAGGCCATCTATAATTGCCATTGATACCATCACTGTCATAATCATCAAATAAAGTCAAGTGATCAGCAACGAAGATGGAGTTCAGTTTACCCTTTTCGGCTAATTGAGCAGCCTTGATCCAATAATCTAAGCTTCTAGCAAATTCCCTAGATGTGTCCTTCTCAGATCTCCATATGCTTGAAGGAGAGCCACTGATAAAGGCATTTAAAATAAGTGATTTCTTCTCTTTCTGTGTGGAGACTACCATTATAATTGATTGATCTAATTTGTACTCTGATTAACCTGATCTGTTATATCTCTTTGATACAGCCAACGTTCGGTGAATGAGGCAACTTCGGCCCAATATATACTCAAATCATTGATTTTTTATCATACATTGTGGATTTTCGAATATTTCCATTAGCAAATTGTCAAGTCGATTGACATATTTGTCGTTAAACTTGATGTTTCTGTACAAATGTTCATCAGAAGCGCCCGACTTTCTTCTTTAGATCAAACCATTTACCCGGTCTTCTTTGTAATCCGAGTCACATCGATTACGTGATCATAATGCCTAATGTTTTTTTTTAACTCTGGTCATTTTCGTGACTCCGCTCGCGGTATTGATAGATAAAGAGTCCTTCTGACTCTATACAAAATCCAATTTCCTTAAAATTTGAAGAACTTGTCAACCATTGGGAACTTATATCTATTTCTAAACTCCTGTGACCATTCCGTGATTCATTATCAACAGTCACTTGATCATCAGTTCAAACATGCTAAGACGTACATATTCCACTGCTGCTCCGGCTTTAAAGAAAACTGCATTATACGATCTCCATGTTGCTTTAGGAGCAGACATTGTTGATTTTGCAGGTTATGCGATGCCAGTATTGTACAAGGGCCAATCACACATTCAATCACACAATTGGACAAGATCCAAAGCAGGCCTGTTTGATGTCAGTCACATGTTGCAACAAAATTTAATAGGAACTGATGCTATTCCATTCTTAAACAAAGTAACCCCTTCAGATTTCAAGAGCTTGAAGCCTTGGAGCAACCAATTGAGTCTTCTGTTGAATAAAGAAGGTGGCATTGTTGATGATACTATCATCACCAAACATTCAGATGATAACACATTCTATATAGTTACTAATGCTGGTACGAGAGAGAAAGATCTTGATTTCTTCTCAAAGGAAAGTGAGGGCTTTAATGTTCAGTTCAATATCATTGACAACTCTTTGTTGGCTATTCAAGGTCCTTTAGCACATAAGGTATTGCAGAAATATACCAATGAGGATTTGAGTAAGATTTACTTTGGTAATTCTAAATTCATATCTATTCCAGCTTTTAACAACACAGAAATTCATCTATCAAGAGGTGGTTACACTGGTGAAGATGGTTTTGAGATCTCCATTCCAAACACCATCATTGTTGATTTTACTAAGGCCCTCTTGGAAAATGAAGATTTGAAACCAATTGGTTTAGCCGCAAGAGATTCTTTAAGATTAGAGGCTGGTATGTGCTTATATGGACATGATTTGAACGATTCAATTACTCCCGTTGAAGGTTCATTGTCATGGGTCATTGCTAAAAACAGAAGAACTCCAGAAGCCGGGTTCAATGGTTCATCCAAGATCTTAGCACAATTGGCTGATAGAACTTTGGTCAAGCAACAAAGAGTTGGTTTCAAGATCACAGGGCCAGCTGCTAGAGAACATTGTGAAATCTTTGATATCAACGATCCTTCTAAAAAGATTGGGGTTGTGACTTCTGGAAGCGCTAGTCCATCGTCAACAGAAAGAATAAATATTGGTCAAGCTTACGTTGAGAGAGGCTATCATAAACCAGGTACTGAAGTCAACATCAGTATTAGAAACAAGCTGAGAAAGGCTACTATTGCAAAGCAGCCATTCATTGCGCCAAAGTACTACAGAGCCCCAAAATGATGCTCGTGCATATGATGATTCATAATACATTCTCTATCATAAAAGGACATTGCCGTGTAGGAAATTAACGCAGTAACAAACACTGGTAAATAGTGATCTTTATAATATATAAGAGAATTCGCGAATTTTTCCTTTCTCTGTCCCAGCCAACCAAAAGAGAGTCGTGGCCATCTCCAAAAGTTTCCAGAATTTGAAAAATCAAAGAAAACCCCCTTGACGAAGGAAGAAAACATCGAAACACATCTGTCAGATAATCAGCATTAACGCGCAAATATGTTTGTCAGAGTTGGTTCTAATGCTGCTCGTTCAGCTTCAAGGTACGTGTCCCTTTTTTTATCAGTTAAAACGGGTAGGATTGTGTGACAATTTGAACAAGTAATGAATTGGGTGAAAAAATGGTTGTCCATATAGAAAGTTTTCTTTTATTATACCACTGGATCAAGACGTATCAATTGATGAACTAACTGGTGGTCCACGTTTGTACTGGCTCCAAAGCTCAATTGAAACCACCTCTTATATAAGCGGGAACTATGTGTTGGGCTTTCCATAACAGTGTAAATATCATTGACAGTGAACTATAACTATTTTCAACATCACATCAATCGAACCCTTATTTCCTTCCAAGTTTTGCCATTGCATTTTCCCTGCTTAATATTTAGCACACTTACTAACAACCCTTCAATAGAAACTATGCCACTTTACGTGATATTGAAACTCGTTTGAAATCTATCAAGAACATTGAAAAGATCACCAACACCATGAAAATTGTTGCTTCTACTAGATTAGCCAAAGCTGAACGTGCCAAAAACACCGCCAGAGTCTACGGTGCTGCTGACAAGGAAGTCTACACCCATGCTGAAACTGCTGCCATTCCAGCTGAAGAGAAAAAAACTTTATTGATTGTTGCCTCATCTGATAAAGGTTTATGTGGTTCCATCCACTCTCAAGTTGCCAAAGCCGCTAGACTCAGAGCTGCTGAATTAAACAACAATGTTGAATTCATTGCTATTGGTGATAAATCCAAAGCTCAAATTGCCAGATCACATGCTGATAAACTAATTTTGGCCTTCAACGGTATTGGTAAAGAAGCCCCAACCTTCAATGAATCTGCTTTGATCACTGATGAAATCTTCAAATTGAAAAGAGAATACGCCGGTGTTGAAATCTTTTACAACAGATTCGTCTCCGCTGTTTCATTTGAAGCCACCTCTGTCCCAGTTTACGACACTGCTTCCATTGAAGAATCCCCAGCTTTATCTCAATACGAAGTTGACCAAGACGCCAACGTCCCAGCCACCTTATCCGAGTTCTCCTTAGCCAACGGTATCTACGCTGCTTTAGCTGACGGTTACGCTTCTGAAGTTTCTGCCAGAAGAAACGCCATGGACAACGCTTCCAAGAATGCTGGTGATATGATTTCTAAATATTCCATTTTATATAACAGAACCAGACAAGCCGTTATCACCAACGAACTGGTTGATATTATCACCGGTGCTTCTTCATTGGATTAGAGGATTAATGATGGGTTTTAGATTATTTTCACATACATATAAAAACACTTTGGATGCTGCGAGAGAAGAAAGCACCAGGTGGACGATGATACAGCGTACAAGTCCATTTTTATGCGTGTCTTTCTGCACAATTCCATATAAAAAGTAAAGAAAAAGATAAAGAAAAAACAGAATGAATATTTCATGATACGATTATAAAAAGACTTTTAGCCAAATGTAGTTAAAATCGTATAAACCGCTTATTTAGTATGTACAAAAAGGGCAAATATTCTACAAAAACAAAAACAGATAAATAAACAAACAAACAAACAAAAGCAGCAATTTCAACAGAAGTCAAAACGCCCGCTTAACAGTGCAAATTACCGTTACCAAGAGTCAAAATGGGTTCGGATGGGATAAACCAGCTGCCTAAATCAGCGTATCCACCGATGTTCCGTGACAATTTCGATTCGTCTCTGAATTTCGATGACTCTATCGAAGGTGATATCTCACTGACCAGACCTGAAAAGCACAACAATGAACTCGATGATGACAATGACGATGACCCTAGTTCAAACCACAACAACGATGACTCCTCATTTGATGATTTGCTGGACTCCCCAATAACATCAAGAAAATCCTCAATCTTCAAAGAGCCTGTGCCATTGAAACCCCGTGGTTATGAGTTCAAGTTGAAGACTTCAGGTGCGCTCGTTTACTTGACTTATCCAATCAATTCGGTTGAGATTGACACATACGGTAAGATAGAGTACGAACTAGAAACAAAGGAGAAGTCCATGGTGATAATAATTCCCAACTCTAAAGGTTTGAGCGTCAACAACCAAAAACTGGCAGATGCTTATGCAATAAGGACTGGCTGTGTGACTGCAATCTTGGACGTTTACTTTGGAGATCCCTTAAATACAGAGACATTACATGAAATGGAGACAACTAATCCCAATGATAAATCATTCATCTCGAAGTTCAAGAATTTGGCTTTAGAAGCTGCTATTAATTTGAAGGTGAATTACTGGTTGAAAATGCACGCCATTTTTGGAATATTTAATGAAGATGAAAAAAGATTCCAGTCTACTTCCAGCTGGTTACAGATCGAAACAGCTATTGAGGAATTACTAACCAAGCATGAAGTTGAAAGCTCTGTTGTCATTGGGTTCTCATTTGGTGCCAATACAGCTGCTAGACTTGCCATTGATTCAAAAGATCAGAGAATCAGAAGTACAGTCTTGGTTCATCCAATTTTTATGCCAAAGAATGTTTTGGAATTCGTTAAGAAGCCAACCTTACTAATAGTTGGAAGACCTGATGAGTTCTACAATCAAGACGATATAGATTTGTTTGAAAGAGACTTGTTATCAAAGAAAGTATCAGCTGATTTTTCCTTCACCCAACTAAAACTAAAACATAGTACGCCACATGGGTTTGGTATTGCGGGTGACTATACACCAATGAAAGTCGGGGATTTGCCTACCCAAACTGCTCAAAAAATCGTCTCTTGGGTATTAAGAAGGATCTAAGAATAGAAGTACTCAGACCTTAGATTCCTTCAATTCACCACCACCTTCAATTATTTTGTGCAAATCTCTCAGGTGCAAACTAATAACACCAATGGTAACAATAAGCATGAATGAAAAGGGTGTCCAGCTCATTGCTGCTGCTTTCTTACCGACATGTGCTGTGATTATACCCATACTGGCACTTTCAACCAATTTTGCACCGGCATCTCCAGCAACATGTGCCCACATTGATCCTAATCCCCAAAGTAAAGTCAGAATAGGTGCTAATACCAAATTGAACTTGTTCACATATGCTTTGAATGGTGCTCCCGGTACAACAATATAGAACAATGATAAGAACATTATAATTGTTAGGATGATGGTTCCAATCAAGATATATGGATGAACGATATCATCTGAGAACTCAGATGCCAATGTGATGAGGTTTAAAGTTGTGGAAGAGGTTTCTGAATTTGTGGTATAAAGACTAACACCACTGATGGAACTAAATTTACCCAAATTACTTCTTGATGTACATGAGATATCGTCATCCAATTCAACACATAGGTTCATATATCCAGCTTTAACTATCATTTCTTCATACCCAGTCATGTTCCTATCTTCATAAAACCCTTCGATTAATGGGTATATGGACGAATTTTGGTTGAAGGAATACTTTATGATAAAAATTGAAGAATAGGTAGAAGCGGTGCTAGAACAACTCAACAAAAGAAAAGCTAAAATGAATACATTGATGAAGAGCAAAATCAACATCAAGATTCGAGGCATTCTCTTTAAAGTGAACCAGGCGACAGTTAACCACATTTTTGCTGAAAGGAAATAAATTCTTGTACTATTATCTTATTACAGAAAGTTTAGATAAAGAGTAGTAAAATATTTTTACAGAGGATAAATAGTTACTCATATATATATACAAAACACTCAAGCCCAATTACATTGCCTTCTTTACCACCTGTTTCAATGATGTTTCCATTCTGTTTCACACTTATCGGATGTGCTCCTACCAGTTCGTGTACCTGATACAAATTTGACACAAAGATGAAGTGGAAAAATCTTCTTTTGCACGGAATGAAACGGAAAGAGGGCAGGGCAGAGTACCTGTTGGCTCTGTTTCATCGAGTGTTATGCATGTTTCTTGTTTCGTCATTGTACAAGTTATCTGATCAGCATGTTCAGCCGCTAGAATCATAACTACAATGAAAGAATTTGGGTATTATTAAAATTGTTTTATTCTTAGCCCTAACATCAATCGAGTGAATCATACAACTTCTGGAGATCATAGTTTTCCCTCCAGTATGTACCCTTCTTCTTGATCACCCATAAAACAGATGAGCTTAAAACTATAATACCTGCGAACATTGAATATGCAGGACCCGTATTTATTCCAACTAACATCGGGTCAGTGATAAATACCGCAACGGTCGCTAAGCTTTGTCTCACAAGATTGTTTAATGCAACACCAGTTGCACCTCTTCCTGGTAATGAATCAACAATGTACGTTACTGTTGGGCCGATTGTCATCATTGAAGCGTACCCGAACAACGCAGTCCCAATTAAAGGGGTGACCCAAAACGTATGGAAATGGAAGCACCATCCGATGATCAACAGTGCAACTGGGAATGTAATAATAGCACTATATATATTCCAAGATAGTCTGGCTTCTGGGGCATTAAACCCGTTTTTATCTTTATATTTTCTTAATAGATAATCTGTCCATTTACCACCATATATGGATGCAAATATATATGAAACAGAATTTGGAATATATGCAAATCCAATATATAAGGATTTCCAGTTATAGGGTGATCGTGCAAATTCGTATTCAATTGTCATGTTAACCAAATAAAGCACACAAAATGAAATAGCAGAGAAAGAGATTGATAGAGCAACAGGTGGGTATCGTAGGAAGTTGATAGCTTTCAAAGGCTTGAAAAGATAAGTATAGGCACTGCTCTTCAATTTTTTTATTGTTAGTGTTTTATTGTGAGATGTTTTAATATCTTCATCAATAGCTGATTCGATCGTAGATCTTAGTTTTCTCAAGTCATTTTTCCGTATCTCATTAGTTCTTGGATTGGTTTCTATATTATTAGAGATGAAAAGTTCTTGAACTACTGATCGTTGGTCAGCTTCGGCCTCATTAAAAGCGGATCTTGAAGAAACTCTCGATGCAATTCTTTGAATGGTTAAATCATCTAAATTTTCCTCTTCTTTCTGATCTGTTTCTTGAACCTCAGCATTATGGGATTCCTCATCTTTATGTTCCTTGTTTATTCTTCGATCAGCTAGAATCTTTGAAATAAATGTCTTGTTATCTTGAACCCTTAGCGTTTCTGGTAATAGAAATATAATACAAAGATCAATAAATCCAGCCAAGATAACTAAGAACCACTGCGTTGATCTCCAGCTCCAACGGATAAGTAGCAGCGAGCCTATAATGGGACTAGCCAGTGGAGACATTAAGGCACCCAGATAGAAAACTCCTAAAGCTCGTCCTCTCTCTTCTGTAACAAACAAGTCACTGATCGTACCAGCACCAACAGCTTGAACCGAAGCTGAACAGCCACCACTAAGCATTCGAAACACGATCAAGGATTTAATACTAGGTGATAGAGCACATCCAATAGCAAAGCCCATATACATTGTAAATGAAATGATGTAAATAGATCTTCTACCAAAATTCTCACTGAAAGAGGACCACCATAAAGGGAAAACACCTAGTGACATAAGATATATACCAACCGATACGTTTATCATCATTGTGGATGTATTGAATTCAGTTTTCATGTCTTCGATAGCAGGGAAAACAATAGAAGTACCCATAGGGCCTATCATAGAAGCAAAGGCTATGATAAAGACTATTAGGTGTTTCAAAGAATCAGAGTACTCTCTTGCATCTTTAAACTCGGGCACTATTGAGAAACTGGAAAGTAGACCTCTTCTCTCATTTCTAGGTGTTCGTAGTGTTTTGGTTGAAAGAGCAGAGGTAGTTGTTTTAGTAGTTTCTAGTTTGTTCGAGCCTCTTGAAGCGGATGCATGAGTCCGTGACGGGTCTTGTGATTGTTCATCATGTTTGGGCTGGATTGATATAGGTTCATTATGTCCAATGATGAAAGCCGAAGAGGCTTCAGATGATAAAGAATCTCTTCTGCTTATAGTCGAGATATCTGATGTGTTTTCTGGCATGGTGCAGTACCTCTAGTTGGCATTATAGGTATTGGTAGGGTTTCTAATCAGCTTCTTATGAGTTTAAAGTGCAGGTCCTTCCACTATATATATACCTTAAAGGTTTTTCTTTTCTTTGTTAGTGGAAGCATCTTTCCGAGCCGTGAGGCTAGTCGCCTAATTGGGACTTAAAATCGAGGCTCGTGACTCCAGAGTCCACCTTCGGTTAAATCTGTGAAGAGCTTGCTCTGCCCCATCAGTGAATGATAATGGTTACCACTCAGTGATTCATCAAAGGTGATCGATCATTAATCAATCTGCGCAAAATACTAAGAGTGCTTTCCCAATACGGTAGTTCTTACTTTCTTGTGTGTCACCCCAAAATTACGCCGATTTGCGAAAAAAAAGGCGGAACAGACCGAAAATTCACTTGGTGTCAGAGTCATAAAATCACCACAAAAAGCCGAAAAAAAAAGAGCCTTTTCACCAAAAGACAGTCCAAAGACATTGCAGCTGAGCGTCGCTTGGAGACTACATAAAACCAGATAAATTTTCTTCTTCTAACTGAAACTTGTACTTCTTTCGAAATGCCGTTATCTTCCAATAGAAAAGGTTCATTTCTCATGTCTGAAGAGCTCTCCATCACAACAAGCTCCAAAACCAATGAAATTGACATTGATTCCCATGATGAGTCCTTACCGGTCGTGAAGATATTCGGTACTGGTGGTACTATTGCTGCGAAAGCCGACTCAGATCTACAGACATCTGGTTATGACGTTGACTTGACTATCGAGGATCTAATCAACACTGTTCCAGGGTTATCACAAATTGCTCACTTGAAATATCAACAGGTTGTCAATTTGGACTCTAAAGAATTGAACTCCACACATCTACTTTTATTGCACAGAGAAATCAAGAGATCTTATGAAGAGGAAGGTATCAAAAACTTTGTCATTACACATGGTACAGACTCTTTAGAAGAAACAGCCTTCTTCTTAGGTCTAACCATAAACTATCCAGATATTGTTATCGTCATAACTGGTTCCATGAGACCATCTTCAAGTATTTCTCCAGACGGTACCTTTAACTTATATCAAGCTGTTGCTGTTTCTGCAGCAAAAGAATCAGTTGGTAGGGGTATCTTAGTTGTTTTAAATGATAGCATTGGTTCAGGTTTCTACATTACAAAAACAAATGCCAATTCCTTAGACACTTTCAAATCAATAGGTCAGGGGTTCTTAGGATCCTTTGTCTATGGAAAAGTATGTTTCTACTATCCACCATCAAAACCTTCAAATCTATACATAGATATTGATTCTCAAAAATTAACTGAAAACTTACAATTTTCCTCAAATCCTATTGCTTCGAAGAGAAGATACGAGTTACCAGAAGTCACCGTGTTTTACAACGTTCAGGGCTTCAATCCAAAACTAATCGAACTTGCTGTTGAACAGATGGACACCAAAGCTATTGTCATGGCCACATCAGGTGCTGGCTCTTTGCCTGACGAAACCAATGAATTTGTCAAATACATCTGGCAAAAGTACCACATTCCAGTCATTTACTCCAAGAGATCCCAGGATGGCTGTGTCACTAGATCAAACTTACCTAAGAACGACGAGGGCAGACCTTTTGAAGGTGCCGTTGCTGGTGGTTACCTGAACCCACAAAAGTGTCGTGTCTTGCTACAGTTGGCTCTACACAAGGGCTACAACGTGCAACAAATAAAGAAGGCCTTTGAGAGCGATGGAATTTACGGTGGCTAAAGCATTTATGGCTACTCGGGTTAGTTTGGTGTATAGAAGGGTTTCTTAATTGGCATGTCGTATAAATTAAATTGTTGATGTTGATGACTCAGCAGAAATGTAGACGGAGAAACATCATGCATTTCACTGATGATGAGATTCCTGAAATTCCACTAATTGTTCTAGTGTGTGCCACGGAACTGCGCAGTTTGGCTCCCAGTAAAAGAGCTCCTACGGCATTGACGATTGATCTCCCTGACTCGCTTACTTCCTTTCACGAATTGTTCAGATTCAGCTAGTAATCAATCCCTAAACGACCAAACTACCCACCCATATAGAGATCGCAACCTCCTCAGAAAGGTCTTAGAACAGTCTTGAAGAAAAGAGTCAATGTTCGCCTTATTTTTTGGGGTATTGAAGACACTAATTGTCATTGCGGTGTTTGTACTGGGCTGTTTCTCAATTCTTTACACTCAGCTTGTTGGATTTCTGATATTTGCCACAAAGTATGACTTATTACAAGCATGGATGTCCAACACCAAAAGAAGTTTCATTGTACTGTTGACAGGGGTCCTCACCTTTGTGTCCAAGGAGAAAACAAAGATCACCTTGATTTCTCCAGATATTCCAAAATCAAGACTTCACTCAACGAATAATAAAGCCACTTTCATCATCCCTCAGAACACAGTAATTTTTGCTAACCATCAGATATACACCGACTGGGTCTACTTATGGTGGCTTACGTATTTGTCAAAACTGTCTGGGTTCGTGTATATCATCCTCAAGGATTCACTACAGAAGATCCCAATTCTTGGTTTTGGTATGAAGAACTATAAGTTCATATTTCTTTCAAGAAAGTGGGAGAACGACCAAATCACAATGGGTGATCATCTGGATCGTATTGATGCCGATGGTCGAGGAAAAGGCCCAAGTTCTGGGAACATACAAGACTTCGAAGGTCATTGGCCAAAAGGGATCAATAATGAAGCTAGTTGGCCGTACTCCTTGATCATTTTCCCAGAAGGCACGAACCTAAGTGATAATACAAGAGGAAAAACAGAAGCATATGCTGCTAAAGTCGGCAAGACCCCATTCAGAAATGTTTTGATTCCAAAAACTACAGGTTTGAGGTTCTCTCTGTTGAAATTGAAAGGTTCACTTGAAGAGGTGCTTGATATTACTATTGGTTATTCTGGTGTGAAGCAAGATGAATATGGCCAGGATATTTACAAGTTACCGAAAGTGTTTCTTGAAGGTAAAACTCCTGCAACTGTTGAATTTTGGATCAGAACATACAAGATTGATGATATCCCGCTAGGAGAACTAAATGAATCTGAAGAGGAAAGTGAGATCTCAAAGCAGAAATTTGAAGATTGGCTATTCAAAGTTTGGGCAGAGAAGGATGAGTTATTAGAAAGATATTACAAATCAGGATCTTTCATTGACTATGATACGAAACAGGATGGGCTGAATTTTGTTCAAACCACATTGGGCGTCTCATACTTTGACTTCATTAAAGTTTTCAGTGTTCCTTTCATATCAATATTTGCTGCAAGGCTTTTGTATTTAGCATTTCAGATTTTAAGACAATGAAAGCTGAAAGTGCTCTGTGGTATGGAATTCATAATATCTCAAGATGAACTCTTTATTTTTTCTTTTGAACTTGCTTATACTTATATTGTCAGTTTCATCAATATATTTATTAAATTTTAGCCTTCCCCTGTAGAATTTGGTCCCATCCTTCTTCATCCAACACCTCATACTCGTTATTCCTCAACCAATAAATCTCTTCATCACCGTTCTCACCATTAGGTAAAATTTGATTTCTAAAGATTCTTTTAGGGACTTTATAGTTATCAGAAGAGGGAATCTTATCAACAAATTTTATAAATACTGGAACAGCATATCTTGGAAGTTCCAGGTGATTCAAAACTACCCTCAAGAATTCAGATCTCTCAACACCTTCATGTAATTCTATAACAGCAAACCCGGCACGGCCTTCGTGATTTGGCACTTTAATTCCAACCACCACAACTTGACTAATCAGATGGTTCAATAGTAGTTGATCCTCAACCTCAGTTGCTGACACATTTTCAGATTTCCATCTGAATGTATCACCCAGCCTATCAACAAAATACCATAACCCATCTTTATCTTGCTTCAATAAATCGCCAGATCTGTACCATGCATCACCTTTTCTGAAGACATCTTTCAGTATTTTAGAGTCAGTTTCCTTTTTATTGCCTAGGTAGCCTTGAAACACGGCTTCGGGTTTCTTAGCAGTGAATAAATTCATGATTAGCTCACCTGGTTCCTCAATACCAGCAACTTTACAAAGGCCTGTCTTAGGATCTCTATATTCAACACTATTGTCTTCGGAATCCATCTTGATAATAGTCTGTTGGAACTGTAAGATTGATTGAATAAGTCTACCATAACTTCTACAAGCACCAATGCCATAATCATCCACTTGAAAATTCGTCAATGCAAAAGGACTCTCGGTCGCTGCATAGAACTCCCCAATCGCTTTGATACCAAATCTATCCTTGAACTCTTTCCAGATGTCTGCTCTAAGACCATTACCATAGGCAACTTGCAAATGATGATTTCTTTCATCTGGATGGATAGGTGAATTCAGTAGATAACGACAGACTTCTCCAACATACTGCAAGTGTGTTGCATGAGTCAATTTAACTTGAGTCCAAAGAGTACTTGTGGAAAATTTAACACTCAAAGCAATAGCACCACCTTGGTTAAATGTTGCACAAACACCCAAAACTGAAGCCGTAGAATGATAAAGCGGCATGGAAGTGAAAACAATGCTTCTTGGATTAACTTTAACAATATGACTGTATAAACTTGAACCTACACCAGTTTTACGCCAACTCATTATGGCCGGCTTTGGAAGTCCCGTGGTTCCTGATGTATAGATTAATGCAGCTGTACCAAAATCATGGTCTTTGGGTTTTCTTTTTGAGTTACTCTGTCTGAATTTGATAGAATTAGGATCTGTGATTTCACTCATTAATTGCTCGTCATCCAAATATCTAAAAGTTACATCTGGAGATTGCTCTAATATTTCCAGTTCTGACTCTTGCAAATTGGAAGCAACATCTGGATCAATAAGAATCTGTGAGATATTACCAGCTTTGATGCAGTGGGCTAAGGGTTTACCAACGTTATTGTAGTTCAAAAATGCTGGGGTTGTGCCAATATTCCAAAGAGCAAACCAAGTAAACAAAAAAATCGGCTTATTAGTGATATACAACCCCACTGTGTCATCTGGCTGTATACCATATCTATGAACTAGAATGTCCGACAATCTCAAGATAATATCATAAAGTTCTTGGTAGGTGTAATTCTCAATAATAAAGGCATCATCGCCTTCACCAGATCTATTCGGTTTGGCAAATCTTAATGCTAAATGATTTGGATATCGGTGCACTGCTCTCTCAAATATGTACCAATATGAGACCCTTGACCTTATCAGGCTGTAAATATGAAGTATAACTCTTCTTATAACATAGAGTATGAGCTCCAAGTCGCTGAAGAGTCTAGTCTTTCTTTCTATAAGTGCGAGCCAGGAATATATGAAACCAGTCACTGCGCCGAAATATGATCCAAGGATCTTGGTCATCCAGTGCTTTTCCGTCGAGTTCTCTTTCTTTACCATGCTCTCAGACAATCGTTGGATTGTTTTCCAATAGTTTGAGATGATGTTCAAGAAGAACATCTGATTGTGATCTGTTAATATGAAAACATAATAAAGAAATGCTTACATAATATGATGTTATACGAGGGTCTGTTGTTATACAAGATATAGGCGAAATTGGAAGAGTTATGGAAGCTGGCTAGAGAGTGGAGAGTGGAGAATACGACCTAAACCAACACATTCATTATTCATTGATTTCAAAATGTTTTAAAGAGTTATTGGAGTCACCTGAAGTTGACGTTGAAATTGAATCACATGATCGTGGATATTATATATGACACAAAGAGATCAATGTACTAACTTAAGTATCTTCTAGTCTATGGATCATTCTTATGTCTCTTGTTTCTACCTTTTAATGATCAGGGTGGCTCTAAAAGGGAGTTATATCCATTTGAGACTATGTGGCCTGAAACTAAAACTCGAAAGATAACGAAGATGAAACCCTATGCTGACTGAAGTGATCTAGACTATGATTTCAGACCCTTATGGTTCCACATGAGCAGGAGTAGCCAAATTTAAGAGTTACTAAAACATGATCATCAAGTACTCAATGAGTTGCCCGAATACTAGGTCATTGGCTGCTTCGAAGCAAATTGAATTATATCTGAGACTGCAGGGATATTCCAGAAGCAGCGGGATGCAATAAATAGTTCACGAGTTCGTTGCTTCCTTCCTCTCAGTAGCCTTATCTAAAAATTTGACCAACTTATTAAGATAAAAGCTCATGAAGATTTATTATTAGTGACAAAGATCTTCACGACATTGCTATTGGCCAATACAGGATTTAGAAGCACACAGCTTATAAAGTATTCCAGCCCTTTCCTTCTTTTCACCAAGAATTCATTCTTTAGATTTCCAACGAACTTTTTTGGGGGCAGCTTTGGAATCTCATTCAATCTATTAGGAAAAGCTTTGATCAAATCATTCCTTAGTCTGTCAAACTCGCTATACCGCTTCAAAATATGCATATGGCCTCTATTGGCGTTCTCAATGGTAAGGGACCACACTGCAAACTTCTGTCCGTTGGATCCAGTCACTATTGTGCATTCACCCACTCTGACATCCGTAGCCCATGAAATAGAATGCTCTGCTGCGTTATGATTTTGGTCCGCCTGCAAGGCACTGGCTTCGCTGTCCTGGTCGTTATCGAGAAGCTGAATCGGCACAGGAGCAACGTAAGTCAGTTTTTGTTTGTTCATGGCCTTTTTAGAACTGAAGAGTGACCCGTCCGTATGGCTGATGTATTTGTTCCAGTTATCGATTGTTTTTCTTTTTTCGTGAGATTTGAATCAAAGGGGAGAATGAGAATGAGCATCAAGAAACATCGAGCAGGTCAAGAACACTGAGCTTTACGATGGACAGACTCGGAATAAGCAAGTGGCGACAGATATACTACCAATGGAAATCGCTTCGCACTGTGCCTTTCAGAAGAAAGTGGTTTGTTGGCTACGATTTGGAGGGAAACACATATTGGGAGTTCAGATTGTCCAGTAATCTTCCCATAAGAAGAGCAGTGGAATACCGTAACAGAAGGCAAAAGCTCTGTGAATACACTACTGCCAATGTTCCTCCCCGTTGGATGCAATGGCTACGGTTCACAAGGCCTGATAGACCAACATTGGAAGATTTGATAAAGGAGGAGGAAAGAATAAAGAAGATCAAAGCTCTAGCTGCCATTGCTGATGCTAAATGGAAGGAACAAAGTGTTACAGAGCATGATAAGCAAATATTAAATGATAGGATAAAGGCTGCTAGAGGCTTTGTTGAGAAAGGGGACACGCCTGTGAAGCATAGCTTTCCATTACAGGATGATTCACCAATAGAAACTGCACATATACAACCAAGATCTAAATTCTGAGAAGAAAACACAAAGCAGCAATCTACTTATTTATTACTCTTTATTTGAAGTATTTATTATTTATTTTGCTTCCTTCAAGGAACTTATTATTAATGCATTATAGGTTCGTAGTAGCTCTTCTTCATACTGAAATATGTCTTTGATCTCACTTTTAACCAGAGCAACCTCCTCATAGCTATATGAGTGCAGGTTATCTTTGAATATCTTTAAATTGTTGATAATCTCGTCCACACCTAGCTTATTTTCATTATTATTGGGTTTTACGATCTTAGAGCTCGCAGTTAGTATACCCCCAAATTTTGCTTTTGTGCTAGGTGATCCCTTCGGTGTTAATCTTGAAGACTTTGATGCAATAGGTGAGGTAGTAGTTGAGCTGACTGGTGATGGCGAGATATTCGGTTTAGGGCCAGTGTTTAATCTCGATGGCGTTAATCTAGCAGTCGCTTGGAGCCTTGTTGTCGTTGGCGTCTTTGTGACAGGGGAAAAATTTAGGTTATTATTAATCGTTCGTTTCGTGTTAGTACTTAACGGTTGTCGTTTGATCTTTCTTGTTACTTTTGGTGGAGTATTCAGATCACTATACTTCTGAATAATGGATTTAGACTGTTCTGTATCTGATCTGAAGTGCCAACTGAACAAGCATCCACTGGTACTCAATGTAATGATCTCGCTCGATGAAACTAAAACCAAAAACTTGATAGGCTCTGAATGACCCCAGTTAACTGATATTTGTTTTCCAGTTGTGTAGTTGAAAACTCTAACGCTTTTATCAGTACAGGAACAAATCAGCTGTCCATTAGGCGTTATAACGGCGGCATCAACAAGTAACGATTCATTGTCGCCATCATAGAGTTTAAAACCTCTTGTGGAGTCCAACGTGTTGATATTATAGATAGTTATATTCTTATCTATTGTGGAAACAAATAGATCATCGTTATAGATGGTCATTGTTGATGGGGTGGACCTTAATGAAATCAGTCTATCCTTTTTGATCAAGACGTGGTCATCGTTGACAATAAATTTATGGATGGAGATGGTTCTATCAGCAGAACTAACAAAAATTTTACTGTCTCTTGTTAATAATTTTAGCAAATTACCTTTATGCTCATCTAAAGTTTGAAAAATGGACCAATCTGAAGTAATATCTTGGATTCCCTCCTTCATGGTTCTCGCATAAATTTGTATCATCCTGTCTCTACCAGTGCTAGCAATAAACTCAATTTCATGAGTTTTGAAGTAGCAGATATCATTTATACTAAACTCGTGTGATGCGAAGGAGTGAGTCCTTTGCCCAAGTGGATCAATAATTGTCAATGTTCCATAAGAATCACCAATGACAATCTCATCAGATTCTGTTATCTCCAATGAGGTTATATGATTTTCAATTACCTTCTTAGGGATTTGGGGCACATCTATCTTAATAAAGTCCAGAAGATTCAAAGTTTCTTTTTCTATTATCTTTAATACACCATCTTTAGTCCAGTTCACAATCTTACCATTTGATGCGACCTTGATTCCACTAACATTCTTTGATAATGAATCGATTAAGGGTGTGGTAGCTTCTGATTCTATATCATATAGCATTATTTCTTCACCCGATGTTGTATAAATTAGATGCTTTTCATTGATCTTGTTAAGCGATGTAATCTTTGGAACAAACTTAACTTTTGAAGGCGAATCCAAACTTCCATCGTACTGTTTTGTTAGGTGCTCACTTAACATACCAATAGGAATCTTATTTATAGTATCCCCTCCTAACCACAAGCTGGAATTATCGATTAGTAAGGCACCCAGCTTTTCAGAATCACATATATATCTAAGGTTAAGTGTGTTGGACTCAACGTTATAACCATATATCTCGCCTAAAGAATTCAAAAACAAGAATTCACTATCACTATCAAATCCTTCTGAACAATAAACGAAATTTGAGTTAATATAATCCCCGAGTATCACACTTTTTCCTTGTATCATAGATTTCTTTTCGAACTCTTCGAACTTCCATATCTTAATATGTCTTACCCCAAAAGTTATAATCACATCATGATTCCAATAGACACCACTTATTTGAGAAGTACATCTATTGGCCCCAAGAATCTCCAAATTCAGCCCGCTCAATCTCCATAGATATATAAACCCATCATGTGTATCACCAATACTTAATAAGTACCTGGAATCACTTGAAAATTTAAGAGCGAAGACCCCAAAGTTATGTTCAACAGTACTTAGTATTGGAAAATCGTTTGAATCTGGAGCTAGTGAAAATATTAAGATTCTCGGCTGGGTTCCTGACTCTCCAACAGCTAAAAACTTCTCATCGGGAGAGATTGCAACACAAGAAATGGTTTTGATCCGTTGTGAGTGCATCATTGATTGTTTCGAGACTGGGGAACTCAAAGATATATCTCCAATCTGTGGAAGCTCATCGACCTGGACTGTTTGTTGAGGTTTTGGAGTACCGTATTGATCTTTTTCTGTTTCATTCTGCTGATTCTGAAATGCGTATGTAGGTGAATTCTGATTGGCGGAATTGTTTTTGTTGTTAGCACAGAAGAATCTTTGGCTGGTCAATCGACAGTCTTGTTTGTCAATGGTAGCAACAACAACACCACCACTGGCAATGTAAGCAATTAGATTTGTTGAGAATGACACATTCAGCTGACTGTTCGAAGAGGTTCCGTAGATTCTCTTGATCGAAAGCTCCATGATTTTCCCTTGTCCCCCCTATTTTAATGAATGACTAAACAATTGTTTGTTGGTGTTTCTTCAAGTTCTTTGTTTACATTTTCAGATTTGTTTACATTATACGCGCCTCTTTATGTAATCACATCAAGTGTTATTGTGGAACAAGATGTAGTTTAATACGAGTGATTAAGATCTCTGTGTGGCACTGGCTTAGTAAACTCTTGTTTGTGATGTCAGGATTGTACACTTAATGAATGACTGGTGGAACTGGTTCCTTACACGGGTACTGACTAGCTCTGCTGGAATGTGACGGAACAGTAGTCGTGGAACCACCAGATCCAGTACCAACTAGAGAATAATGGAATAAAGGAGATCCTAGCAAATGTTTTAGAGTAGTTATTGATAGCTCACAGTGATGTTCGGTAATGTGACTAGTGGGATAACATTATATATCCACCTTTATAAGCATGCACTTCATTATTATTACTATTATTACTATTATTCTAATTATATAACTATTACCAGCACTGGATATTCCAAAAGATGTGTACAGTACCCTCTAGCGAACTAAGCCATAGTTCAGTGTTGAAGTAAACCAGTTGCTAGTTCAATGTCATCACCAGCAGCCTGCTTCTGTTTCTTGAATTTGAGCATCTCTTTGATACTTGTGCTCAATTTCCATTTTCTAACCTTCTGACCACTCTCAATATCAATGCTATCATCATATGACGCTCCCTCAAATGGTTCCAGGTCAGGTGGGCTCCATCGCTTCAGCCACAGAGAACTTAAAACAACACTAACTGAGCTGAATGCCATGGCAAGACCTGCAACCAGTGGACTTAACTGTATGCCCCATGGAATTAAAACTCCCATTGCAATAGGAACCATTGTGATGTTATAGACACTAGACCAGAAAAAGTTCCACTTGATTCTTCTCAAAGTGCTTCTGGAAATCTCCAACGCATTAACAACAATTGATAGATTAGGTCTTTCATTAAACAATACAACATCTGCCGCTTCAATCGCAATATCAGTACCAGAAGCAATAGCGATACCTAAATCTGCCTTAGCTAAAGCTGGTGAATCATTGATACCATCACCAACAAATGCGATTTTCAAGCCTCGAGCTTGGAAATCAGACACCAGTTGTTCTTTTCCGTAAGGCGAAATTTCTGCATATACATTTCGCAATGGAATAGCAACTTGACTAGCAATTCTATTTGCAGATTTTTGGGTATCACCCGTGATCATGACGACTTCATATCCTTTTGATTTGAAGTACGCAATGACCTTTTGAGAATCAGACTTTATAACATCCTGTAGTTCCATGTAACCAATGTACTGGTCATTGATGACAACATGGGCTAAAGTGAATTGAGAGTCTATTTTGATAGAATTGAACACTTCATCATTTTTCAAAAGCTCTTCATCAAAAGTTTTCAAATTACCGATCTTGATTTGATAGTTTTTACCCTTTATATTCAAAGTACCAGCAAGACCTTTACCAATTAACACTTGGAAGTCCATAATGTTCGACTCCAAATGATCAACTTCAGCAGATACAAATTTGGTGATAGCTTTTCCAATTAGATGTTCACTCTTGCTCTCCAGACTTCCAATCAACTTCAATAATAGCTCTCTATCAAAATCTCTGAAAACATGTAGATCACTAACAACCATTTCTCCAACTGTCAAAGTACCAGTCTTATCGAATAATAAAACATCAATTTCATTCGCACTTTCGAGAGCTTCTCCTCCTTTAATCAAAACACCATGTTGGGCTCCAACACCAGTGCCTACCATCACAGCAGTAGGTGCAGCAAGACCTAGTGCACAAGGACATGCAACAACAATCACACTAATTGCAATTTTCAAGCACGTGAAAAGCTTCCCATTGACATTATTAAAGATGGCAGGTGGATTGGAGAGAACATTGCAAATGATAATCCAACAAATAAAGGTTACTAGAGCTAATATCAAGATAGTTGGAACAAAGATTGAAGCAATGAAATCTGCATAAGATTGGATTGGCGCTTTGTTCATTTGTGCCAATTTTACCAGCTTAATGATTTTAGAGATTTGTGAGTTTTCAGATGTAGTCAACACTCTAACATATAAATGTCCAACACCATTGATTGAACCACCAAATATCTTATCGTTGACTCTCTTGTGGATAGGCAACGATTCACCGGTCAGTAAAGACTCATCGACTTCTGATTCACCGTGAATAATCACACCATCAGCAGGGATTCTTTCACCAGGTTTGACGTCAACGATATCATTTATCTGAAGATAATTAATAGGAATGGTGATCGAATTACCTGGATTCTTCACTGTGAAAAGGTCAGGATTCTCAATAATAGAGCACTCTGAAGAGGTCAAACTAATAAGCTTTGATAGCGAGGATGATGTTTCAGACTTAGCCTTTGATTCCATCCATTTTCCTAAAGATACAAAATTCATCAATAAAACGGCCGTTTCAAACAATGTATGAGGTGACATTGGATTGCTCTTGATGAAACACATAACAATGGTCAAGATGGAAAAGTAGTATGAGATATTTGTAGAAATGAAAATTAGTAGATCCATTGTACCTGAACCATGCTTTAAAGATTTCAGTGAATTTCCGAAAAATATTTTACCAACAGTAAATTGGATATAGGAACTCAGTATCAGCTCAATCAAGCTTTCCAAGTAAAGGCCATGCCATAGATGTAATGAAAGGTGAATATTAAAAACAGGGAATAAATGGTCGAATATAAACATTGGGATACCGATAATACTGGTCTTGATGAAATTTGATCTCCAGAACTCTATCTCGTCTAGTTTACTCAAAGAATGGATTTGAGAATTAGTATCAATGATGTTTTGAGGCTCTCCAGCAATGCCAATTTCACTCAGGTTAGAGATTAAGTTTCTAACACCTGTAACAGTTGGATCGTATGTAATTGCAACAGTAGTGTCGTTTAGTAATTTGATTGATTCAACACCGTGAAACCTTTCAATTTCGTCAACATTTGAGATTCTGTCAATTTTGAAATTGGTGGTTTCCACGGACTCCTGGGTCTCTTCAATGGTCTCAATGATTTCTGCATCAAACCCACAGGCCTCTATTGAGTCTTTTAAAGAGTTTGGGTCTAAACTTTTGAAATGCTTAACAACAGCTTGCTCAGTGATCAAAGAGACGGTGGAGTTGACAACGTCTTGTATATCATTTAGAACATTTTGTACGCTTGAAGTACAAGCACCGCATGTCATACCTTTGACAGATATAACGGTTTGAACAATCTCATTACCATTGGCAACAGAACCTCCGATAGTTTTCTTGGAGCTCAAAGGATTGGACTCCAATAAAGTAGCATCAAACCCGCAATCTTCTATCATCTCAACCAGGTCTGTGGCGGATATCTTATTGATATCATGCTCGATAACAGCTTCTTCAGTAATCAGACTAATATCAAACTTGGAGACCTTGGGACTGATTACTCCAGATATTGAGTTGGAGCAGTTGGAACAAGTCATACCCCCGACTCTGATCTTTGTCCGATATAAACTATTATCACTCATGTCGCTCATATCATCTTTTGTTTCTATGATATGCGCATCAAACCCGCAGTCTTCTATGATTTCCTTGATTTTTTCAGGTTTGATGTGCTTCGAGTGCTGCACTATAGCTTCTTCCGTTATAAGAGAGACGGTTGCTTGTGAGATGTTGGAATCCGTTTCCAGCTGGTTCGTTATCGAGCTTGAGCATGCAGAGCATGTCATTCCCTTCACTGAGAGCACAGTGGAGGGCATTTTAGCACTGGTTAAGAGAGAGTTATCGCTGAGGGGTCTGTTTGGGGTTTGGGGTTGGTTTTTTTTTTCTTTCGGGTGTGTGTTTTTTTTCTTGTTTACTCGATTATCAATTTAAGCATATCTCTTTATTTATTCATTTAATTAATTGTGCTGCTTAGAAATTGGAAGCTGCTTTTTAGTTTTCTCATACTAAAAAAAAAAAAAAAAAAAAAATGATGACTCAGCAAATTATCTGTCATCCCGAGTTAATCTAAAGCATCAGTAAACAATTAAATGAGTCCTTTGGCAACAGAAAACAGAACAGAAACATCCAGCCATGGTCCAAATGAGAGCTCATGTACCATTGAATTCAGGTTTATGAAATCATGGGAGATCCTGGGTCTTTTCAGGATTCTCCCACTTCTCCTTGGCTCTTCTCAAAGCTATCAATACTGACATGATCATCGCTGCTACTATTGACGAAAAATTATTAAACCAATTTAAATTCACCTGCATTCAGTGTCTTAAAGGGCACAGATCTGGATCTTGTACCCATTTTGAGAGAATCGCAGACGAGAATGAGCTTGTGCTCTTTATCGATAAGAGAGGAAGACCTAAGAAATGCGATCAAAGCTCGATCCCAAATCATTTTCATCCTAATGAGATACAGTTTTTATTAATAAAAGCTCAGCTCCATCCCTCTGAAACGATCTATTGCACAAAACGTTCAGATACAGAAGCGAAGCTCGTTTATCGTTATAAATGCTCAAAGCCATGCTGCATCGCTTCTAAAAACTCAAATAGAGTGGTTAAGATCCTAGTTGATACCGCTATTATTGTTCCAGTGTTCCCAGATAAGACAACCGGTGAACCTAGAAGTATCAAATACTATTTATCAAACTACGATAGGCTTATAGAGTTGCCAAAGCATCGCGTGTCGGTTGCTCGACTCTTTCAAGAGAAATGCTCCTCGGAATTATCAACAAAGGTACTTAAAAGACTGCAGCGTCCAACACCTGTCAACTCTGGAAATATCAAAACACATTCAAAGATCAAGCACAGTTCAAAAAATCACAAATCCAGTATATCGAAAGAAGCGAAAGATTATAGCAAGATATTGTCCATCGATGAACAGAGGAGTCACAGGATAACATCAACATATAAGCCAACGTTCAACCACATAGCACAGCTTGAAAGAAATGTGAAAGGCAGCTATAACTGTGATAAGCACAATGATATTGGCAGCTATGATGTTGATGGTAGTAATGATGAAGCTGATGATGATATTGGTCCAATTTTCAACTCTACTCCGGAATTAATAGAGCCTGAAGGATCAGAGATTGAATACTGCTTGAATCCATTGACTAACTGGGGGTTTACTGTACACGAAGATCCATACGTTGGATTATTAGATCAGCCAGTGTTTTCATATGACTCTGAAACTCTGAATCAAGCTCAATTGGGGTCAAGTTATGACATCGGTGCTCTAGACTCTGGCATTGGTGATCCCTCTAGGGAACATCCGTTCAAAGATGGAGACGATCCTTTTCTGTGCTCGAGTATCCTTGACCTTCAAGGTTCCTTAACTTGTTACAATAATTGAGAAAAATAAATATAAAAAAACCTCGTTTGTATATATTAACTATGTAATAATTTTGTGACTTTCATAAATAATAACAGTCATCATACTGGTACATCTTATATTGATGTTACTCTGTCAAAATTTACAGATCGCCTGTATCTAATAAATCATATTGAAGAGTATTATAGTTTCGGTTTCTGAGATTCTTTTAGTAAGAGATCATAAATTTCATCTGCAGCCTCTTTCAAATAGAACCAAAGTTCTGCACTTTTGTTACCTGAACTTCTTCTCGTACAAATATTGAAGTGCAAGAAGTTATCGTTGACTTGGTACGCAACACCCCAACCGATTGGGTTCACTTCACTCCAGCCGTAAGCATCATGATAATTGGAACTTAGTTGAGAAGTTGAGATCAACCAAGTACCACTATAATTGAACAATGGGTCAGAGAATAGTTCATGGGCTTGCTCCCCTGCTTCCAGTTGGAATTTCAACCCTAGGAAATGACGATCAACACCTTCACCGTTGGAAGCAGCCTTGATGTAGTTTACATGTGCTTTCAAAGCTTCGTGGAAGTCTTGAACACGTTGAGCATCAGAAACTTTAGGATCACTCCAATTTTGAACAAACTTTAAGGATTCCTCAGAAACAGATCTTGTGGCTTCTGTTCTTCCCCCATAGAACTTTCTGGTTGAAGCAGCTTCATAGGTTGGCCAAACTGTCTTGGTCAGCTTGTAGAAACCTAACTGGATGATTAATTGAACATAAGCATCTGGGGAAGCTTTAAAATGTTTGATTTGATTTTTACCATATTTATTGTAGTGTAGAACTTTAACATCATGATTATCAAATTCAGACTTAAAATTGATCTTAGCAGCTTCAATTGCCTCTTTGACTGGTTGGGAAACCACGAATCTTAAATGTGTTGGTTCAACAGAAGCTTTAACCGAATGATCAATGTTTAATTGTTTCAAGAATTCATCCGGTTTTACTTTTCTTAGTTCTCTATTAACGAATTCGTTCAATAGCAATGTTGGGGTACCATCCATTCTAGAGTGTTCAGCAATAAAGGCAGAATAACCATTCTTAGCGACAAAGAATTGAATTGGTTTGTCAAAATATCTGTTTTCACCATCACCATGCCATGAGTAATGAGCACGATCCTCATAAGTAACCGGTTTATCTTCATCCAAAGTTAAAATAAAGGTTGATCTATGAATATCATTTAAAGACTCAACATTGATTGGGTTTTTGATCAATTCACTGTGGGCTTGGAACCAATCATTTCTTGGTAAGGTGGTTAGTGTACCAATGGCTTCATTCTTTGAGGAATCATCGGCAATCTTGATGATCTCCAATAGTTGTTTGTAAATTTCACCATTTGACAAACGTTCACCGCTTGAAGTATGTGTGTATAGCTTGAAGAAATGATTGTTTTTAATAACAACAATGAAAAGGTTGGCAGGATCAGTGATAGAGTAGAACACATTGGAGTCTTGGTTCAATTGATGAGGCACTCTTGAGTTGTTGAACATCAGTTGAAAAGATTTCATACAGAAGGGAGTTCCTCTAATAACCTCTGCAGGTAGAGATTCGTTCTGGAGCAGCTCAACAAAATTTAAAACTTTATCGATCAACGCAACAGCTTTGTAGTTTTGGTTCTTACCAATGGTGGCTAGCTCAACTGGCAAGTCCTTATGGCCGTAGAAGTAGGAAACGTATGGAACAACAGGATCGGTATATTGCAAGTATGCGTAGTCATCCCAGTATGTGGACAGCCAGTTTCTTGAGTTTGATTGCAGTTTCAAAAGTCTTTCATGTAACACGGGTCCTTGAGTGTTGAAGAAGTCTTCCACCAAGGCTTCATGTTTCTTGTACTGCTCACTTGATTTGACGTACGGTTTGATTGATTTGAGATATCTTGCCTTTGTGGACTCGATTGTAGGGACAGGCAAGGAAGGTAATGAGTCCTGATGCTTGAATGTTTCCCCCTTGAATCTTTTAGGAGTTGATGAAAAAGATCTGGACATTCTTCTAATGAACATAATTCGACTGATGTAGATGCTTCTTGGAGGGAAGCGACGGCGGTGATGAAAGAGTAGAAGGGAATTTGTGTGTATAAATACTTCTACCCGCTGTGTCTCCACTGAGTGCTTGTGGAATGAATGACTGCTGAGAACAAAGTCAAGAGAAAAAGCACTAAACAAAGAACTGAGTTCTTATACTTTTGCAGCAAATGCTCAACATGATCGGTTGTGGGGATAAATGGATACCACTAGCCGGAAAGAGCCGAGGGAGCGAAGGCCCGGTTTGATTATTCGCGATATTGATCTATTCGCGAATTATTGCGTTTAATCAAGCATTAATACCCATATCTAGCAATTCTACAAAAACGGTAGTTACAGAAATGCATCAAAATCAATATTATAAGTCAAGCACTTAACAATGGAGGTCACCTGCAAAAGAGAACAATATGTGATAAGTTAGTGTCAAACATTGACATTTTGCATTCAAATGCGGTCGGATCATGCTACTGTATCCTCCAGATCCCTTTGCGGACTATTTGGAGTACTTCTAGAGCCTCTGGCCTGCCATTAGTCGCAACTTTGGTGTTCTACTTCGGATTCGATTATGAAACAAATCGACAAAGTGACGCGTCACCTGGAAAAAAGTCTCCCTTCGAAGCAATCTTTTTGGAAACTGACAGCAGCGCATGGGCCAAAGAAAAATATATTTGAAGCGTTTTCTTATTCCACTGACTGGCCAGTTCCCAGTATACAAGGACGCAGGCTCACATCACATACAATGTCAAGAGAGAAGGAAAGTAGCACAAAGTATCTCCCTCTAGTTCAGTCCCATTGTCACCAGTCGCCTGAAAGGTTTATACAACTTATTCAGGACTCCATACATGAACCATCGTCCCACCTATTAAAATCGCTTTTATCCATGCAGTGCATCATGAACATATTTGAAGTCGCACCCAAAAAGCCACTCACGAAGAAGAACGCATACGAGGCCTATAAAGCCTGGTTCCAGTATTACTACCTCAACGCACAAACATTATCCACTACTAACACCACTATAACACTGTTGAACCCTGCCAATTTTGGGAAACTGATTATGCTTGTCTTTCAAGGTAATGTCCAAAGTAAGAGAATAGGCTCAAGGATATCCTCGAGGTATTGCTATCTCAACTTGTCAATAAAGCAATCTGTACAGCCTTGGTTGGGGGCAATACTGGCTAAAGTGAAAAGATTCACCTTCATCAACAATGACCTAAGGTTCAGTCCTCTGAAAACAAACGTCCAATCAAATATAATAGATTCGAAATTCAAATTGTTCCTGAGAAATGATCTGAAGGATTTCAACTATCAGGATTATGATGGCAGTGAATCAATAGACCCTTCCATCAGTGAAGAGGAGTTTCTCAGTGAGGATTTTCTCTCTATGAAAGCAAAGTTGGAAGATGAAGATCTAGAGACTAAGCTCAAGACATTATTGAACTACTTGAATAAATCAGATCTATTACTACACAATTTCATTATATCAACTTTGAATAACAAAAGAGAAGTTTTCAATTTGATGATAACGGATTGGGATGAGCTGGATATAGAAACGATAGTCCAGGACTGCACGAATGCGGATTTAGGTCTTGACATCATGAGGCTTATTAAGAACTTTCGCAAGATTCTGAGGTCTTATCAAATCAGCATAGAAAATATTGACCAGTTCAACTTTCTTTTTGCTCCAAATGAACATAGCAAAACCGGAACTGATAATGAGCCTGCCCCTTTACTTTTCAGTAATGAGTTTGAAAAACCGTTTGTTAACAGAGTTTTTAAGCATGAGTTAGTGGAGCCTAAATATCAACAATCTCCAGAACTGCTGAACTATCAGCAGCAAACCCCCATATTACAACTGAAGGTTAATATTACAGATTTCTTCTTGGAGATTTTGAATGCTTTTCCTAAAGCTGAGTTGAATAAGATTCTGTTGAATTTCAAATTTGTTTCAACTTCTATATTAAGGTATCTAACAATGTATCAGAAGAAAAGTTTCAGCTACTATTGGATCTTATCTTGTTTCATGGATGAGTACTTCAAATTTTTGGTGGAGTACTACTCACACAAGAAGTCCTTGTTATCCAATTTATTAAACATTTAATCAAAACTTAAGAATGAGACATATGAATAGTTTGGCTATCTATCTAACACTTGCATTATTATATATATATTCATAAGATCGAAGCTGCAGGTCCCTTTATCTAACCTCCAAGTCTATAGCCTTTACCTTTGAACACATTTGAACCGCCAAAACTGAATCCTGAAGAGCTTCCACTAGAACCATCATTTCTACCATTAACAGAAGACGAACCTGAAACAGAACTACCTCTGTTACTGTTCAAAGTATTGATGTTTCCTCTTGGGCCAGAACCAGTTCTATTGGTTGTGCCAATGATATTTTCAACGATTTTTCTAAACCAAACTGGTGCTGGTAAATAGCCATCATGAACCTCATTGATAGTGTGTAGAGTGCCAACTCTATTTGAGTTGCTGTGAGTTATGACATTTATACCCAAGGTATCAACAATATATGAATATAAGGGGCCTAATGAGCGTGATTCGATGCATGCATATAGATAAGCAGTAGCCATCCCGGATAGAACGTTGAAAAATGATTGAGGGCCTTCCAAAAGTAATCTGAAACCTAATGTGACAATAGGCAAGTGAGAAGCATTGATTGGCATGAAATAAATGCTCACTTTCTGATCCCTATTAGCTCTTGACCAAGTATAGGTCAAAGCACCCAATAAACAGTGTAATAGGAAGAATGATTTTGTAAAAATAGAAGAGAACACCATTAGTGGCATTATGATCGATAAGTAAAATGCATAATCAGCTATGTTATTATAAAACTTATTCTCTTCAATCCCTCTAGAATATGAATATAACATATAAATATCCATCAATCCTTGCATTGGCTGTGGATTTATGACAATGAAACCGGTGAAAAGTCTCCATAATTGGTAATTATGAATAATACTTGGCCAGAATAAGATCAGGTTAGAGGATGGTAGTATCTGTAATGCATTTAAGAAGGCACCTGCAAGAGTTGATATGGTGAAGGCCCTTGTTATGCTGGGGATGGAGGCGATAAACCTTTGGAGAAATGAAATATGTTAGTGACTAAATACATCATCAGGAGCTTCTAATACAAACTTACTGATTGAAATCGGACATGTTTGACACTTGAAACTTGAAGGGTGTGTGTGGGTAAGACGTTTGTTGGGAACAGCTCAGTTGGCGTTTATTCAATTTGGGAATTAATTATGTAATCTAGTGTAAATTCGGTCACGTGAAAAGGCTGAGAAGTTGATCACGTGAATCATCACGCCCCTCTATTTTCAAAGTTGCTAGAGTAACATATATTGAAGTCACTGTAAAGAACTATAGGAAGTAGCTGAGAACTCCGTGAGTAGAGGTACTCACTTCCGGATACAGTATTTCTTTAATAGTGTTGGTAGATTACTAGCTAGCAGCACGGCAAATTAGAAACTAGAGACACGTTGGCATAGATTCCGGTGGAATTATTCATGTACGTACGTAAGGTGTTCCCAAGAGGACTACCGACATGTGTATGAACAATAGTTGATTTGCGAGTCAAGAAAACTCCAGCACAGGATAGTTTGATATACAGTCGAATAAATGCCGCTGTGTGTTGTCTGTCTGTCTGTCAAAGACTATAAATCAGATTTCAACACTTTTGGAACACGACAAGTTCAGGAGCTCTTCTTGGTTGTCTATCTGTCTTTTTCCGCTTACGCTTTCACATGCAAATGGAAATTGCTAGAAAAAACGGGGGAAGTGTGATAAGAAAAGAACCAAGAGAAGTTAAAACGAAAACCAAGCAGGAACGAAGAACAAGTTTTTATGGGAAACAATAAGAAGAGGAGAACACAGGAACGGCATGGAATAGGGCGCAGTTCTTACATTGTGGACTTACTGTTAACGCTCAGCTGTGTGTCTGTCAAGGCAGTTTCCGCTCACCATTCACCGTTGCACGTGTATCTCTCTTTTGTCTCAATTGCTTTTCGCCTGCACTGTAGAGATTTTTTTTTTTTTTTTTTGACTGTTAACTAGCGACCTCTGCTCAGTTTCATAGGTCGATCAATTCAGATGTACTTTCACCAAAACTGGAAAAAAAGTATAAAAGTAAACTGCTCTGCTCTTTCTCTCAATCAAGTTACAGCTAGTATGACTGAAAATCAGACACCGAAGGCTTTCAAATGAGCGCCAACACTTTCAGAGATTTTCCAACCTCTTTCAAAGATGCCTTTGTGGGTTGGATCCCTAGGGCTCACAGAGAACTAACGTTCAAAAAGTCCCAGAGAGTCCAACAGGAGTCTGATGAAGATTATCAAGAAAGAATCGCTGCTGCCAACAAAGTTGGGAAATTCAAGAAATACATGCCAATCATCACAACTGGTTCCGGTTTGTTCTCTGATGGTTACGTCAATAACTCCATCGGTATCGTCTCCACTTGTTTGAGTATCTTGTACCCTGTTGAATACAAAAATTCAACTGCCATCCGTAACGTCACTTCCATCGCATTCGCTGGTACTGTCGTTGGTCAATTGGTGTTTGGTTTCATTTCTGATTACTATTCAAGAAGAACTGGTATGTTATGGGGTACCGTTATCCTAATTCTTTTTACCATATTAACTTCAGGTGTCTGGGGTAAGAACGGTGATGATATACACGGTATGTTAATTGCTTTGACTGTTTATAGATTTTTCCTTGGTATTGGTATTGGTTCTGAATACTCTTCAGCTTCATCTTCTTGTGCTGAAGCTACTCTATTATTGCCTCCAGGTAAAAGAAACAGATGGTTTGTTTGGTTCACCAATTCAATGATCGACTCCGGTTTCGTGACAGCCACTTTTGTCCCAATGGTTCTACTATGGATCTGTACTCCAAAACATTTGACCCCAGTCTGGAGAATCACTCTTGGATTTGGCGCTATTCCAATCTTACCACTATTTGTTTTGCGTATATACTATACAGAAGGTGAAACATTCCGTAAAACTAGATTCAAAAAAGTCGCTGTCCCATATTGGACTGTTATCAAGTTTTATTGGTTGAGATTGTTGATCGTTTCTTTGATTTGGTTCATTTATGATCTATCCTCTTATTCTTTTGGTTTATTTTCTTCTTATGTCATTGCTAATTTGTACAATTCTGATGACCTATACAAGGTGTTTGGTTGGAACGTTGTTTTGAATTTATTCTATATTCCAGGTTCTTTCTTAGGTGCCATCTCTGCTGACTACTTTGGACCAAGACTGACTTTGGCCTTTGGTGTCATTGCCCAATCGATTATTGGGTTTGCCATGGCTGCCCGCTTGGAAGAACTACAAAAATCAATTGCTGGCTTTGTTGTTTGTTATGGTATATTTATGACTATGGGAGAGTTTGGTCCAGGCGATAACATTGGTCTTTTAGCAGCAAAAACCTCTTCCACTCCAATCAGAGGCCAGTATTATGCAATCGCTGCTGCCATTGGTAAAGTTGGTGCCTTTGTTGGTACTTATATCTTTACGCCTTTGACTCAAAAACATGGTTTGAAAGCTGCTTGGTGGTTAGGTGGCTCCTTAGGTTTGTTTTCCGGCTACTTGACTCTTTTCTGGTTGCCATCTGTCGACCAAGGTGCCATGTTGAAAGAGGATGAGATCTTTTTAGAGTACCTACAATCAACTGGTTTCGATATCACCCAACTGGGTGACGATACTGTTGTGGATGAAGAGACTTACTCTGAAGGCTCCTTCAATAAAGAATCTCATGAAGTCCTCGTAAAGGAAAAATAGGTATCTATTGCATGTTCTAATCATTGTCTTTGGAAGGAATGTCCTCTCTAAGTTGTTTTTATCTATTTGGGCATTCTACTTTTTGCGTCAAATTATTTGTTTTATAGAGTCTTTGTACATATTTGATGTATACATTTAATTCAAAGAATCATCGTGTTCAATATTCATAACTAAATCAACCTCTTTACGTTCTCCTTCATATCTTCAGTTCTGATCCAGACTCTGTTTCCAGTTTCAATTCTTCTAGCTCTTTAGTCTGTCTTGTTGGTAGACCAAAAGGTGATATTTTTCCAGGCTCATCTTTGAGCATCCCTTCCGTTATCAAAGGTAATTTGTTTCCCAGCCAAATCGGATACTCTATATGATCACGATAGCCATTACCTGTATGAGGATGTATCAACACGTCAAGGTTTCCTCTATTCAACTGAAACCACGAGAATAAATACGTAAATAAAACTGGGTCCTCAACATCAACCTCAAAAAAGTTGGTGATATGTGGACCAACAACTTGATCTCTTAGAATCTTGACGACTAATTTCTTATCATGGACTTCCTGTGCGAATTCCTCAAGGATTCTGTTACGCAGAGCAACAGCCTCATCACGAGAAACCTCTCTATGAGCCTGGTAGTAAACATGGAAGTCATAATACTTAATCTGATCAATGTATGGCATCTTTTCCTCTTGACTATCTTGTGTTCTTTGAATATTTGAAGATGTGGTGGAAAGAAGGTTGTCTCTTTGTATCTTCATTTAGGAACCCGGTTAAATAAAATTGTGGCACTCTCTGATATGAGAGATGGTCCATGATCTGATTTGCCAATGGGTTCATGTGCTCAGAAAAAAAAATGGCTGTTTAGTGTAGCAGAGAAGAAAATAAGTAGTTGGATACTTCTATATAGTTGAATACTAGTCACTACGGTATCAAACTGAATTGACTCAAGGAATAGAAAGAGAACAAAGAACTTGGCCTTGGTTCTAATATCATTTATGCAGTCTTGGATCTAGCTCCAAAGCTTCTCCCTATCTCCAACTTCGATTAGCCTTATCATAATAGACTTCTTGTACTGCTCTGGATCCTTGTAGAACCCATTTTCAATCAAATCACGGTTTGGAAAGCCAAAATCCGGATACCCATATCCCCCTTCAAGGTATTGGGTGATCAAAGGTAACTTTGTACCAATCCAACCAGCAAAATCAGTATGATCCTTGAGAAAATCGCCACTATTTGGATGAACTAAAACTGATAAGGATCCGTGATGGTATTGAATCCTTAATGAGAGGAGTTAGTAGAGCTTTTTTTTCACATATCTTGATTAGTTCAGACATACCACGAGAAGAACTTAGTGAAGACGACTGGGTCTTCAACGTCTACTTCGAAGAAGGCAACAACATGTGGGCCTCTTTTTTGCTCATCACGCAGAACTTTAACGATCAATTTATCGTCGTCTATTTCCTTTTGAAAGTCCTCGAAGATTTTATTCTTCAATTCTATGGCCTCAGTCTTTGAACGTTCGTATAGGTCGTAGTAATATATATGGAAGTCATATGATTCGATTGGATGGGCAAATCCTGTATGTGACATACTTGGATATGAGACTAGGGATTGTATGGAGATCAATATCTAGGTTTCGTATTTATTTGTATTTGTACTTGGTTCTTTTTCGAATCTCCAAACTGAAGAAGCCATAGCTGACCACCTTTGATGGCACAATTCGCACTGTTTGCGGGTCTTAACTAGTAGATATGAACAGCTATGGTTCGAAAAAAAGAAAACAGCAAGAAGTGTTCAACTATTTTTCTAGAAGACTCACTCCTGTAGAGCATTTGTATCTAAATCACACACTTTCTCTTAATTCTCAACTCATCTGACACCTTTTCTTCTTCATGTTCCCTCGTTTCATTGTAGAGATTGTTCGCGAATTCCGAGGATGCTGAAAATCTCTTGGGTGGCAGGGAAAAAGGCGGTTGGAAACGGCAATTGAGAATCTACATCAACAATAAAAACAAAAAGAAAACAGACTTCTCTTCTTTTTGTATTGTTTATCAAGCCCTCTGATAACTACAGAATCTTTTTGAACTCTGGCCCCTCTTTCACACTCACTAACTTCAAAATGACATCTCTTGAGGCTGATGCTGATAATGAAGACAAAAAATACAAGAGAAACTACAAAGCATGCCTGAACTGTCGTACTAGAAAGGTCAAGTGTGATCTGGGATCTGTTGATAACCCACAACCTCCTTGTGCAAGGTGCAAAAGAGAGCGAAAAGAATGTGTTTTTGCTGAGTCAAGACGTGGTGGCTCACTACCTGGAAGCAAGAAGAAAAGGAAGAACACTGATGAGGCAGCTGAAGAACAGAATAAAAGGCCAACCCCAAGATCTATTTCCCCATTACCTATAACAAATAAAGGCGCCTCAATATTTCATCAGACAAATCTTTTAAACCCTTCAAATTCCAATCCATCGGTACTACCACTGACTTATAACTCAATTCCAGCTCCTGTTGATCCGGTCTCGGTGCAAAGCTCTATCCCTCCCGTGTCTACATCCCCAAATCAACATACTTTACAGAAGACATTGTCCCCTTCTTACCGAACGAATATGCAACCAGTGTCTCAACCGCAGAGGCCTCAGTTAGCTCATCCAAATCCAAACTCACATCACCCTATCCCTTTAGTGTCAAGTCATAGCTCCCAGGAGGTGAAAGCAGCACCCGTTACGGGCGAAGAAACTTTCTCAGTTCCTCCTCCAATTCCTAAGTCATCTGAATTTGCAACAATGCAAGGCGCCTTGGTATTTTTGGCTAGAGCAGCAGGGACCATTGCAAAAGCAGATGATCGTGACAAGATCAATGCAAGAGAGATACACGAGCAGTTAGAAAGTCATGAATCTGAAAGCTCGTCTAATTTGAACTCTCCGAGACCTGTTGGTCCAAGCTTACCTCCAACTAGACAAAACTCCTCCACGGATTATGATTTGCCCTTGATTAGACCACACGGTCGTCAACCTGTTAGTCTACCTCCCGTGGCGAAGGCTTCGACTGTCCATCCAAATCCATCAAAGACTTTAGCTGATATCCCTTATATTGGAATCGACAAGATGTTGACAGAACAAGAAGCCATATATCTGGTGCGTCTTTTCTTCTTGACAATGCATCCTTTCTTTCCTCATATCCCAGAACAACTGCACTCACCACAGGTGCTTGCTGGTTACCCAATTCTACTATGTGCTATTTTAACGATTTCAGCACGATACCATCCTTTCGAGACTGATAAACCATCTGCTGTCAATAAAAACTCTAGAAACATCCAATTGCATGAAAGACTATGGGTCTATTGTCAGAGATTGATCTCTCAAACTGTCTGGGCTGAAGCTTCCACCCGCTCGATTGGTACAGCTTTGGCATTTTTGCTATTCACCGAATGGAATCCAAGGGCTATACATTGGAGATGGTCTGACTATGCTAATAACCCAGAATTCAGAGATGATATGGGTCCTGAAGCTCCAAACCCTGAAGAGATCGAAGATGGAGAAGGTCTAGCAGGTCTGAGCGCTATGCGAAGAAGTGATAGAATGGCATGGATGTTAGTTGGAACAAGTGTCAGATTGTCTCAGGACATGGGATTCATCACCGGTGTTCCTGAAATCTTTGTTGCTACACACATTGCTGAAACAAATACTGCTATGAGTTTAGGACAGAGAAGTATGCTGGCACAATCATTGGGTGAAGTTGACTTGGATAAAGCAGATGATGATGATCAGATTACAGATAGAAGTAAATTTCAACATGATCAGTTCATTTTAAGTCTAGATGAGGAAACTATGAGACGTCGTTCCATGCAGAAAAAGTCCCTAAAATTTACCATTAGTCAAAAGGCTAAGTTGGAATTACTTAAGATCATGTCTTTAGCATATGAAACCATATATTGTGGAACATATCATCAATTGGATCAATTGAACGGACAAAACTTGACCATTTTATCAGTTTTATCTCCATTAATTGAAAACTGGTACAAAACTTACAAAAAATTGTTGAAACCTTCAAACCCAAAGAATTTCAACCATCATTGTAATTTGAAGAATGCTAACAATCCAAAACACGTGCATGAGATCACAAAACAGATCGATAAAGAGTCTTTGATAAGTGATTATTACTATTGTCAACTTTATATTTATTCATTAGCACTAAGTATGGAAAATCCATTGAATTCTAACGTTTCTGATGCGAAGAAACCTCTTAACAACATTAGATTGGATGAGATTTCAAAAGCTGCGAAATTTGTTGAATTGGCATATAATGCTGCTAAAGAGATTTTGAACGCTGCTATTAGAGTTCATAAATTAAAGATGTTGAAATATATGCCAGTTAGATGGGTCACAAGGATTGTTAGATCAGTTGCATTCATTGTTAAATGTTTTCTGACCTTGACCAACACTAACAAGCATACATCATCTGGCTCTCAAACCGCTTCAAATCCTCAGACTTCGACCATCCTGACTCTGTCAATTATTCCAACTGATGATATTCTAAGCACTATTCAGAAAGCTGCCATCGTTCTCAGAGAAGCTTCACCTGATGAATTGCATCTATGTACCAGATATTCTACAATTTTGATGTATCTGTGTTCAGAGATGAAATATCGCTCCAAACTATCTGCCAATCCACCAAAACCTACAAAACTTGATGTCAGTGATGAAGAAGATGATGAAGAGCCTTTTCAAGTGCCGGAATCACAAAATCCATCACCCGGTGAGTCTAGTTCAAATCAATCACATATTTCTCAACAATTCCAGACAAGTTTTCAACAGCAACAACAAGAATTCCAGCCAAACGTTCACCAAGGTCTTGATGCTAGTTATCTTCAAAATGGTGGGCCTTCTAATGCAGCAAACTCAGGGTTTCCTACCTTTGGGTATCAGCAAATGGGTAGAAACAACGGTGTTCAGCCATTACCTGATCCTATAATCGACTGGTTTATGAAGAATGATGAGGCTATTGGGCTAGACTTCGTTGAACCTTGGACTGAAATGTTGGAGCAACATATTGGTAAAAATAGAACTACAGAATGATAAAATGTAATTAAAGAGAATACCATTTGTAGAGTGTACGAAGATCAAGTAACATGAATAAAAATGATAATATTAGAATCTGATCAGTATGTTACTTATGATCCTTTTTGATGCTAATAATTATGAAAAGAGCTCTATAATCTGTATTGTTTCTATCCTCTCTATTCAATTTAAACCACATCTTATGTTCACATCAAAATACATGACTTATCATTATAACGTTTTAGATTCTTTCTGATCATCTTACTCTTCATAGTGATTGGTGCTGATTTTGACTTTTGTATTGAAGCGTAGGTGGTATCCGGTTTATGAATCATGAACTCCGATTTAATCGAATCATGGATTGTTCTGATGGTACTTGTTTTGGACAATGCAACAGGAGTCGTACCGATGGTTGTATTGCTCTGTACAAATCTAATGGGCTGTGATAAATCATCTCCTATTCCGTTGAATTCTGTAACTGTGAGATCATGCTCGCCCACTTCATCATCAGAATCATCATAGATCTCTTCATCTCCATTGTGTAAAGAATAAAATAGGACCTTACTGGAGAATTTGGTGATATCCAAGACTTCAGATAGTGTTAGCAGTTGCAAATTATCCAATGAGAACTCATCGTCATATAGCAACCAATCATCACTCATTCTTCCATTACCAAACTGTCTAATAGCAGTTCTCTTCCCACCATCTTGGAAACTCTTGAATAAAATACTCTTCAACACTAATCGATGATTCGATGTGGTCATAACACTGACAGTTGTTGGGAAAGGCACTAAAGATTCCAAGCTTGTTGATTCTGATCCAGAAACTGAACCGATTGTACCTCCATCATCACCTTCCTCCAGAATGGATTCGCTCTCTTCAAAATGGGACTTTACATTGACAATAGGATGTGCGTATGTTCTACTATCTTCTGTAGTGAGTAGCTGGCTTAGGGATTCATCAGTGGTTGAATCTATCTCCTCAGAGTCCGATGAATCTGAATCTGGGTATGAATCTTCATCTTGTAAATCTATAGAAGTCTGCGAAGCATCATGAGCAAGAAAAGAGCCATTAGTATCTTTCTGTTTGGAAAAATCAGAGGGGATGTACCCTGGCTCGCCACTTATCACACTGTTGACCTCAAAAGAAGGTGGAGGGATGATTTTCTGTGATGCTGAGAAGTTTGTTGAAGATATTGTGTTTGTGAGTTCATTAGTGTCTTTAATCATTAAAATCGTAGCTTGCAACTCCTTGACGTGTCCCATGGGAGTTATTATTACCGTGTGATCTGAATTATCATTATAGAAGTTGTTGATTATGTTGCCCAATAGATTGGGTGATTTGTTAATTTGTAAAGTTGGGAGTAGCAATATCAGGACGCTGGAGTCGTAGTGCTTTGAATTATTTGTGATAAACCTGTCAAGTTTTCTTGCCTTTGATATATTTCCTGCCAGCTGCTCAAAATCCCCCTTGTCTAGGCTTGTGATGTACCAGCTCCATAGCCTTCCATAGTTTTCCTCTTCAGAGTCCTCCAGATTGTTGTATTGAAATGTTATTGTCATGTTTATGTCTATAGGTCTAGCAGAGCGTATGAGCCATGCCTCCTTCTGCACTGGTGAGAACAAGTCGATTTAGAGAAGGGAAGAAGAGTTTTGATTTAAATCCGTTTGATGACTGCGCAACCAACCGTGAATAATGCTATCTTTTTGCCTTCGAACTGTGCGATTATTAGTGTTGTTCACTCAGTCAATCGTGTGCCTCCACTGTCCTTTCAACTAGACACTCTTCTTTGGACAGGCCAAACAGGAAAAAAAAGAAAAAAGAACAAAAAATTAAAAAAAAAAAATAAAAAAAGCCGCTCTGTTGCGGTATTTCTTTCTGGAAGCCTATTTCTCTCTGCCTAGGCTCAATATCCCAGAAGGAGAGTCTGCTGCTGGCTGCAGAAGGAACTGCCCGCCGCTCTCTGCCTGCGCCCCTCGCCCCCCCCCCCCAAGCCTAAGCCTAAGCCAAGTTACTTCTCTTGGGATCCCTCGCTAAAGCAGTGCCGCGGGATAAAAACTAGAAGGAGGAACGGTAAGGGGACACACTCACAGCACAGGCACAGCAGCCCATGATCACAGAAGAGTAGAGAATACATTGAAATACAGTGAAATACAATAAATAGTACAGTAGTAGAGCACAGAAATACTGCTGTTGGTGTAGAGTGCGTACATTAGCAAGTCTCTGATAGGCTCACAGACGGTAGTCGGACGGCGAGTAGATGATCTTCGTCACGAACTTCCCAAAGTATCTGGTAGTGCATGCAACTCCCAGTGTCTCATTCTTGATGTTGGAAGTCAATAGATGATTCAAGTTCACATGTGGCATAATGTGCGAGTTCAGTCCTTTGACTTGTGCTTTTTCACTCATCTTCTGGCTATCCGAGTTATCATGGTGGTGCGTGTTGAAATGCTTGTTTAGATAATTGTTGTTTAGATACACTGGTAGTTCTGGGATAGGGTTCTTCTGCAAAAATTCTTCATCAACTGGTAATAGATCATCTTCCGAGTTTATCAAAGCTGTTTGGAAAATCTGTGGAATATCCTGTGAGTATTCAACTGATTGTGATCTTATAATTGGGTCGGAAGATGGAGCTACATTGATTGAAGAAGGAGTGTCCTGGCGTACTGGTGTTGTGCTTTCGGGCCTCTGGTGTACTTGTCCAACATGTTGCTGTCGTTGTTCACCTCCGTGTTCATGGTGAGAAGATTCTTCCTGTAGAAATGACATTGAGGATTTTAATTTGTTATTCAAAATCTTTGTCTCGTTGTTACCAGCTTCATAAATCTCATCTGGGAACCCTTCCACTTCAAACCAATTAACAACATTACCAAACTTATCAGTAGCTATTGGGATATTGTCCGAGTACTTGATCTCATTGTTAACAATGAACTTCACTCTATAAACACCATAGGGCAATCTCATTAAAGTCTTGAAATATAACACTTGATCCTCAAAAATCTCGGGTTCCAACTGAACTTTTGTTGACCAATGATTGAACGAGCCAACAACATAAACCGTATCTTCCTTAGTTAATCTATCAGTTGCACTGCCATTTTTATTATTCTTTTGGTATTTTAACAAAACTTGCTTTCTTGATTGTTCGTTATCTGTACCTGTCGTAGCATTACTGATCAAATCATCATCAATACCATACCCATCATCATCATCATAAATACCTGCTCCATTTAATATATTCATCACTTCGTTATCCAATTCTGCTCTGATCTCACCATCGTTGGTCGTCTTATTACTGTCTTCATGGTCATCTGTGTTTCGAGACCCAAAATAATCATGGTCAACAAGATTATCAAGAAGTATATTTGGTGTATGCGGTTTTGGTCTAGCTGTTATATCTTCATAGTTGGGAGGATCAACTGAGTAGTTATCATTTATCCCAGGTCCAATTGTTGTTGGGGCTTCGTTAAATTGTTGTGAAACATTAAGTGGGTCGCTATGAGTGTTTTTGGAAGCTGATCCATGTTTAGAATGGTTCAATACAGGGTCCCCTTTCAGTCTTATATTTATAGGCGCAGAAATAATGGAATCACGATCCGAATATTCAATGTGATTAATTGAGCTTGCCTTGTCTATTATTATGTGGGTGTGGAATTAGTATTCTTTGAGTCACAATGTGATTCCCTTTGAAAAACAAAGGGGTGGCTACACGGTGAGATTATTATCACATACCAGCTTCTTTTCTTGAAGTAGAACTTCTTCGATGGACTGTTGAAGTGTTGTTTCCCATTTCGTGCACCGGATCATCAATTTAAAGCACGCACTGCACAATGGAATGGTATCAAAGCGTGCTGTGTTGTATGATAAGTCGTAATTGTACTTTGAAATTTATTTTGTTTGCCCTTTTTTACCTCTCCGGGGTATAACTCCCAAATAGGAAATCTTTCTAAAGAAGTCAGCCGGCCCTACCCTCTCTCTGATGACGTCACTTACCTCTTTCTATTGTATTGTATTACATAAGAGATCGCTCAGGATTACATAATTAGAATTGGGGACATTGTTGTGAGTGCACATGGAACAGTGCTCCTTAACTATTAGAATAATCTCTTTGAAGATACGAACAGGACAACAACTAAACAACATAAACAGAACTTAACTTAACGATAAACCAGTAAACCAAATAAACCAACAATGTCAAATAACAGTCAAAACAAAACGAGAGGGAAACTTTAATACATGTTCAACCAAAAAAAAAAAAACCCCACAGATATCAAAAACACCAACGTTTTATGACTAAATAGTTTGAAGCACTCCAAAATCAAACTAGGCCCTTGTAGGACGAGATAGGTGTAGAAAACAAAAAAAAGAAACTCCCTCTTACACCTATCAACCTTATCAAATACCCATATAATACTGATTAATATTAATCCATATCTTTTTCAAATATATCAACACCAATAACAAAACCAAAAACAATATCTATATGAATCATTGTTTATCTAGAATCTCTCTTTCTTCTTTTGCCGTTACCAGCTTTACAAGCTGCTCTTCTCTCTTTTCTCAATCTTCCTTGCATCATTGAATAGGTAGCTCTTTTAACAACAGTTTCCAGTAAAGCCTTGGTCATCTCAGGATATGTTGGATGAACTCTTGCATAAAGTTCATCTAGCAAATATTGTCTATACTTCCCGTTGGTATCACGAATCCACGTTTTATATCCTAATGGGAATCCCAAATCTTTAACAAAGATGTTCAAGATAAACTTCTCAACTTTGATGGTTTCTTCCAAGGATGAAGTCTTTAGGATATCGCCTAATTTTTGAAGAGATAATCTTGAATCAAGACTACTTCTTCTTTTAAAATTTTGGGAAATGTAATCTTCTGATTGGTTCAATGGGGTTGAAGCGGTTGAATGGTTATTGGAAGAACTTGATTCCGGAGAGATCCGTCCTTCTGGTGATTGATATGCGGAGTTTGATAATGAACTTGAAGAGCTTAACTGTTGACCAAATTCTTGAGACGATCTTGGTGATGTGTGGGATGAGACGGTCTGTTTACCAACTTTTCTACCAATTTGATTTGTTGAACTGGCTGAATATTCTGAACTAATTATTGGGATTGGGGAATCAGAAAGAAGCTGATCAAAGTCCAAGACGACAGGTAAAGAGGAATTAGAATCTGTAATGATATTTGAGGAAACAGAATCTGAAATCAAGCCAGGTAGTGATGAGTTTCCAGAAATTTGTTCAAGTGGAATCCTTAGTTCATTCGAACTTGAACTTGATGCAACGGAAGGAGTATTTGAGATTATTTGGAATAAATCGTTCTCAAAGAAAACGTCTTTATTATAACTGTATGTGTTCATGTTCGTCGAGCTGGCATTTGAATCTGTGGATTGAGGAGAGTCATTAACCGTCTTGAATACCTGAGTATCAGTATTGTTGTTCAACTCATTAATGGTACTATTGTCCATCAACCCCCATGAGGATAAATCCTGGGAGTATAGATAGTTCATATGACTTGTTGTTGCCTCGGAATCATTGCTAAGTATGCCCTCGTTGTTTGGCACGAAGTCGTCAAGGTTGAAGTAAGTATTGTAGCTTTCCATGGTGAAATGTTTCTGCTTAACTGGTCAGAAACAACATAAAACAATACCAATTATGGGTTTTCCAAAATTAAGAAAAATCATCAAGTTGAAATATAAATTTTGACATGTAGAAAGTCGAAAAAAAGATCAAACGAAGCTCTGTAAGTTTTTTGAGAAGTGTGCATTATTCCCTACATGACTCTGCAGCTATCATTGCTTATCACACGAAGGTTTTTCTAGGGATTTGAACAATTCGTGCTTTGTGAATAGGGTGAGATTCGCGCCATCAGCCGTCAAGTGCAGCAATCACTCTGGTTGGGCTTGCCTATTTCTGCATAATCCTCCCCCAAAGTGTAAAGAGTTTAACAGTTTTAACTTTTTGTCACATGATTTCAGATCCAAGAGTGTTTCTTGGGGTAGCAAAGCAAAAGCACCAACAGAACTTTAAAAATAAAATGAAAAAACGAAAACGAAAACGAAAATGAAATGCTATTGAAAGCCGTAGATGTACGTAGATTTCTATGGAAAAGCCATAAGAAAGAGAGTTCATCTATCACCTGGTTCTTGTCTTATGAGTACTCTTTTTTAGGGTGTCGCCCACTGCCTAATTGACCGAAGAAGAAAAGAAGAGATCTATTATAACATAGGGGAAGCGGGTTCACTACTTCAGGCTTCGAAAATAATAAAAATATTTATCAGTACTGTGGATTGACGGATGGGTTGATGTTATATCGTTCAAGGTCCTTTTTGTTAATATCTTGTCTCCAAGTACAAATGGAACACTTCAGCTGTTTCCCCCAGTAGATAGGAATAACTGGAATAAACCATATACTAATGAACTCCTTTCTTTTGACAGGCGATACACTATTGTTGTGACAGTTTGGACAGTTCAAATTCGTAGGGTATCCTTCCAGATTTGAGTCTATGTCTTTCAGGCCAAAGAGCATAATAGACATTTTTGTAAGTTGAATCTTCTATATAGGGCAAGAACGGGATGGTTTAAACTGCAACAGTGATTGTATATAAGCTATCAACGCCTCTAAGCAGGGGTTCTTCCTAGTTTGATATTATATAAGTTATAAAGGGAAAAAGGCGAGAGAGAATCCTTTTTTTTGGTTCTTTGCTTTATCTTAAAAAAAAAAAAAAAAAAAGATCACAGCCCTATGGCAATCATGCATTTTCCCGTCACTCGTTTACAAGTAAAATTAACTTCAATGTGATCAAACTGGTTATATAGGAGAAAATCGTGAGAAGCCTTATACAAAAAAAACGGAAGAGCAAATCACGAAGTTGTAGTTCTGATAATTATGATGTCCAACTTCTTCTTTGGTACCAAAGATAGTGTGTGTACTGTGTCAACTGTAGCTTCATTCTTCAACAGTAAAAACCTCGCCATGCTGCCGGGGAGTGGACGCAATTAGGCATTGTTTCAGTTGACAGTACAGTTTAACGTAACTACGAACCCACCCACCACATGGTATATTTTTGTGTCAATCGAAAGGTTGGACCGGTTAATTTCAATGAAGCTATTCAGTTGCATGTACATGTACGCACCACCTCTGAAGCGATGATACCCATTGGAAATCAAAAGTTAAAAATAATAAGGCCTACATATCAGACAAGGGCGATCTGAAACATTTTTTAAAACTAGCGGGATTCTGACCCATGCTTATTGTTCTTCCGAGTTGAGCCTCTCTTGCCTGGCTGGGTAAGATGTCAATTAGCTCCTCTTTCTCAAGGCGTATGCTGATTATCCCCCTAATCACCCTACTCACTCCCCAAATGTTGAAGATCTCTCTCACTTTCAGAACACCGATTAGTCGGAATCTAGGGGGAAGGGGTCCTTATCCTTACTTGATAGTAAACTGCTCAACGATCAGTAGCAACTACCAGCAGGCACTGCACCCACCCCTCTGCAATTCCCACCAGCCCACTCGAAAGACCAGTGAGAAAAATATTCATTGTGCTTGCTTCTAAGGCATCCCATAGTTTTCCCTTCCCCTTGAACGGATAGAATGCTTCAAACCCCAATTCCTGCAATAAGGAAATGTACATCAAAGACAATGAATGCAGTGGTACCTTACGATTCAACTGTAGAGCGCACCCCGTATCCTCCCCATCCCGTTTCTGTTAAGTCGGGTCTCGGGAGTAATCACGCCTCCCTCTCTTTCGGAAGTAGCCAAGATAAAAAGCTATCGGGTGATTGTACCCAAAGTTACTTCCCAGAATGTAGGGATGAGTAGGGAGACACACTACCCAGCAGAAAGTAGCTTGGAGCAAAACTTAAAGTTTCCCAGTGTCTAGTAGTAGTAAGCTCGTGATAAATATTCAAGGGGTCACTCAATGTAACTTGTGACTTGTAACAAATGACTGGTAAACATGTAACTCGTAACATGTCGCTTGTGTGTAATACGACGTTACCGAACACAGATGGCAATGATGGTACCATGGAGTTGAGATACAAGATGCATCAAATGGCTGATATTTGAAGAGCAGAAAATCAAAGGATCTTCCTTTCTTCCCACATATGCCCGCTAGAATACCCTGTGATTGGCCAGTAGCATTTAAATCCTTCTGGGCCCTTCTGGAGTCTGTAGGATCACATAATCTTTAGTCATAACTGCCTCGGTAGACCCCTAGGCACAGGCTAACTAGAATCCCTGGTTACTGGGTGTCTAACATCTTTTTTCCTCCGTACTCGGGCGAACAACATAGTGAGAAGTTAAGAGAATGTTACAGCGATGGATACTTTGCTACATTCTCCCTCCAGTTTCAGTATGTCCTCCCAGTTTTCTTCACTCTGTTCGTCGAAAGATCTACAGCGAAGACCTTAATCAGAAGTTAGGGGAACATGGCTAGTATCAATTGCTCAACAAAGATAAAGATTAGAACGGCGTTAAAAAATAAGATAATTGTCATTGTAGAAATCTGTACACAGTACACGGTGTTTACACCGCGCACCGCTTGTGCACCCACTTCAAACCGCACAGTTCACACATTAAAAAACAATGAAAACCACCTTCCCACCCCCTTAAGAAATAATGCGTCAAACGCATGTGTTGAATGCTTTGACTTTCCTGAGGTGCAGTTGCTTTTACAGGTTTTAGAGATCATGTCATATAGTTATGAAAGTTTATGCTGATCCATTATTGAAAATGCTAATTACATGGATCTTGAAGAGAATGGCCTCAACCCATGTATAAGACAATCTTAGACGCTTCATCTTTTACACCACGCCTTTGTGTTACAAGTGATTGAGATTAGAAGAAGTGCAGGATAGTTTGTGGTGGGGTGTGGAAGGAACCGTACCTATTGTTCGGGATTCAAAAAAAACCAACCACAACAATAGCCCTTTTGACACCCACTACCACCATTGTTGTTTTTTTACCAGTTGCTACATGCTACTTGCAACTTTTCTTCTAGAACCTCTGAAAATTCTCTACGGGGAATGAATAAATTAGTACAGTTAGTTTTTTACAGGGTTAAACTGCAAACTGGAATATTCGACTTCAACATGTTTGAATTCGTACACTTGTTTATTTTGTTCGCTTTTCTCAACAGCCGTTAATTATCACTCTAGTAACAATATCTGTGCTGCAAACACAAGTGCATTACTTTCAACAGTTGATTGAACCATACGCCTATGGTGCATTAAGTGTAGCCATCTCATTTTTGTAATACGTTACTCACGATTTCTAGCTAAGTATTGCAATGGTTTGATCCTTGCTAACGGGTAAATTGAGCTCTCGGTCCGTTTGTACCCTCCCTACTTACCTCGGGAAAAGAGCAAATCGCAACACACTTTAAATAATTCAGCCGGGTAACCCCAAAATACAACTGGTCTCCCCATTTTGGGTAACGCTACTAAGGGTATTAACAATATCAGCAGAATTACAAGGTTCAATCAACTGGAATATCAATGATTATAAATAATCTGATAATAAAATTGATCAAAGTATCTTTATTCAGACTGTACAAAAAGAGGAATGTTCAAAGCTTTATTGCTCAAAATTAAATGACTAAACTCTTTCTTCTAAATTTAATCCCTGACTTTAAGAGAAAGTAAAATATAATAATTTTTTTTCTATAAAACTAGGAAATAAATCAATACATTATAAGTCCAGAGAGCTATTCTCTATTATTCTTTTTCGCCTTCTTCTGCACCATTGTGTTTTGTTCACTGGCACATAACTTTGGTGATGCCAGAGAACTTCCCAGAGAAAGCATTAAGATTGCGGGAAAACATAGATTTAAACACCACACACTCCACAAACCGCTAATATTCACTAATACCCAGCACCACCATCATTTCGATTATATAAAATTGGAAAAAAGCTACCTCTTAGACGCTCAATTCTCAATGAAATTGTTGCAAGTCCTAGATAATGTCTTGATTTATACAGCAGGGTAACCTCTATGAAATGATTTTACACAATTCCTTTAATTGCTGTATGTGCTCATGTTAGAATTTATTGCACATGATCATTTATATACACTAGATAAGCTGAAAGCAGAATTGAGGGTTCTTGAGATGTAATGATTAATATACCACAAGAAGAATGGTTATCCAACTACTGGTCAATGACTCTTGTCACGTGTAATCAGTCCACATAACAACTTATTGATCGAAACCAGAGCCAAACCCAGATGACTTATATAGAGAGACAGGTTACTCCCTCCAGCTTCTGTACGTCTAATGTAAAGAGACAGAGTCTATTTCCTTCCTTGGTTATGGGCTCCAAACCATGCAAAGCCCAATGCCGTACATATATCCACATATGTTCCGACCAATGAAATACATCTGTCTTCGGCTAATTCCATTTTCAATCACACCGCGAGATCTCGGATTCTCAGTTGGGATTCTCTTATAAGTGGAGGTTCCCGACCATTCATATTAATGTTTACTTGTATAAGAAACCAGATAACTTTTAGGCCAGAACCTACACGATACGTACTAGAACATCATCGTCCTCGCCGATCAGCTATCTCACTTATAGACCAGATCATAAGTTAACCACAACGTACAAGAACGTTACCCATACATACACATAGCTTGATAGCTCTATTCTCAGACGACGTACAAGAACGTCCCTCAGCTATCAAGACTCAGGGCTCAACCAGATTGAGTCCCAGAACTAGATTCTACACCCTCACTAAGGCTTAAACTAGATTTAGCCTACAAAGGTACAAACCCTCACTACACGGGCTCGTACTTTTATATCTAAAAGCGTGCTTCGTGATCATTAAAAGATTTCTTACCGATGTTTTCCCTATTCATGCAAGTTATTAGAGACAAATCAAGAATCTTTACCGGATTAGGGAACCCATTCTTTTTTAGTGCTGGGCTTTTTTTTCGCAAATATTCGCAATTTTTGCGAAAAATCGGCTGAGGAGGGCAGTTAGCTATCAGCATAATAACAGAAAAAAACAACCATTATCCCAGTAATTCTGGTTCATAATAGCAACGTGGGCATAGTAGGTCTAAATTTATTCCGTACGATTGCTTGTTTTCAATCCGTGAGAATTCGAGTTTTTTATACAACTATTCAAAGTTAAACTCTACTCCCGCTATCTGTAGGCATACTTAATGAATGAGCAATCATGATTATTAGGCAACCGTTGAGACAGCTCTATCCAATACATTGATCTTCTATCAAGTCCTGCTGTGCTTCCAGACAGATGTTTACTGATTTTTTTATATACAACGCAACACACTGATCATCCTTATAACTTCATCAAGAGCGAGATTCTGTATATTCAAATGATTCCTGAGAACCTAAAATTTCTCATGTAGATGTGCATGAAAGAATAAATCTTTCAAAGATATATAATTGATGAATAGGGCATTGTATCCGCAGCCAAAATAACCCCACCCACTATTTCGATGTTCGTTTTTCTCGAAGAGAGGCACACCTCATTATCTTGAGCCTGAATAGCCTGCTGAATCGTTGGCAGAGATGGAACTCGGGAAAACTATTACCATTTACAAGTTGCGGTTACCACGGCTGCATGTTTTTTTTGAAAACGCCTTTGTTGAACGGATTGTATGTTTTTGTTTTTGTTTCTCTGTTGTTGTTTGTTTAGACTGTTAAGATGCCCGGCTGGTTACGCTTTTGGGGTTTGGGGTGTTTCGTTCATAGTCTATAATTCCGATTGATTTCTATTTTACCGAGAAGCCAAATTATTACTGGATGATCGACTATTAATAGATCAGACAGTAAAAGAGAAAGCCCAGTCCAGTACATAATCCGGGGTCGAAGCTTGCTGGTTCTTGAAATGTGCTCCTCAAATCAGTAAAAGGTAAATAGTAAGTGGAAGCTTGTAGTTCACCATAGTTTCGCCATTCTTCTGTGGGCTGAGCCGGAAAAGGAAATTCGTCAACATTGGAATGTGGCCTAATTGGGCTCATTCGGGAACTCGTGAAAATTTCTCAAACGGAAAAAAAAGTTTTAAAAATTTGATCTTTCCAACTTCTTCCACTCAGCTCCGTCTTTCTTTCAAAAGTTTCTGTGTTGAATCTTTGTTTCATTCAAAACTCACAGAGAATTTAGAATTAATTGTTACCACTCGCTAGCTATTAGATTACTGCTCTTCTTTCTCTTATCCCATTTGAATTAACTAGTTTCGATCTATTTGTTTGAATAATCTAATAATAACAATGCAACTCAAATCTGTTTTATTAGCTTCATCTTTGGCTGTCTTAGCTTCTGCTGGTATGTATCACTTCCTACTCTAACTACTATACTTTGAGATCATAGGCATCCCTCCCCATGTTTCCGGGGCTCACAGCCTATTGTCTACTCATGGCAATGCCTCCGTGTACTCGTTGGTTGTATTTTTGTGGGCAACCATTAATACTCTCCGACAAAAAAAAAAGATTGTCTCAATTGCTTGAAGATCAGTCCTCTAATTGCGGAAAAGACTGATTCTTCTTGATTGTGGAAGGGGTTTCTCCAAAGGATGTGTTGTGGTTTCGTCGACTTATGTTTCCAGCGTTACTGTTACGTTGCCATAACAGCTCGAAGACCCGAAAAAATGTGGGTCAATGAGAATTTCAGTTGAAAAATGCGCGTCGCGCGAAATACAAAAACACATTCCGAGGAACATAGCCCATGCCCGATGGTGGTACTCCCCCCGTTGGCTAATCTACAATTCAACCCATAAGTCAACTCTATAGCTCGGTTTGTTGACATTATGGCATCTCTCACATATTTTCGGTGTCTATTCTTAGAAACCCAAAAAATTATGAATGTCAATCACCAAAACCGTTATGGGACACACAGCGATAAGCACCACTGCCTTGATGATCTCTCAGTTAAGGGCCAATAGAAAAGCTTCTTACTAACAACGTTCCCACAGCTACTTCTACCTCTGAAGCCTCTTCAGTCACTGCTGCCTCTTCTTATTCCATTGCATCCGGCTGTTCCTTTTCAACTGCCACTGCTACAGCCCAAGCTGACTTGGATAAATACACAAGCTGTACTGCTCTAAGAGGTGATCTATACATCCAAGGTGACTTAGGTACTGCCAACTTGAACAGCGTTAAAGCTGTTTATGGTAACATCGTCATCAGCAACTTAACCGATCTAACTTCCTTCGCTGCTAACTCTCTAGAAACTGTTACAGGTAGATTATCGTTAACTGAACTAACCATTCTATCCACCTTAAACCTACCAGCTTTAACCACTGTTGGTTCCATCAACTTTGTTACTTTACCAGCTTTGTCCACCATTAATGTTGGTTCTGGTATCACTGAAATCAACTCCTTGGTTATTTCAGACACTGCTTTAGAATCTTTAGATGGTTTTGACGTTGCTTCTTTAGACACTTTCAATGTCAACAACAACAAAAACTTGAACACTATCACTGCTTCTTTACAAACAGTCAAGACTGCTTTAGAAGTTTCTTACAACTCTGATGATGTTGAAGTTAACTTTGATTCATTATTATGGGCCAACAACATCACCTTCAGAGACGTTGCTTCTGTTTCTTTAGCTTCTTTAGAAAAAGTTAATGCTTCCCTAGGTTTCATTAACAACTCTATTACCGAAATCGAATTACCACGCTTGAGTACTGTTGGTGGTTCTTTATCATTTACTTCTAATGATGAATTAGAATCCATTGATATCTCCAACTTGACTAGTATTGCTGGTGGTTTTGTTATCTCCAACAACACTGAATTAGACACTATTGAAGGTTTCGACAGCTTAGAAACTGTTGGTGGTGCTATTATCTTCCAAGGTAACTTCACCAATGCTTCATTACCAGCCTTGAGAAGAGTTTCAGGTGGTGTTACCATTGAATCTGATGCTGATCTAGATTGTGATGCTTTCAACTCTTTGGACAAAAAAGGTTCCATTCAAGGTGATTCTTATGTCTGTAAAGGTGCTTCCACTTCTACTTCAAGTGCTGCTTCTGCCACTGCTACTTCTGGTGGTTCTTCTTCCACTGGTTCCAGATCTTCAGCATCTGCCACTGCCTCCTCTTCCGCTTCATCAACCTCAGCCGGAGCTGCTGCTGGTGTCACTTTCCAAACTAGTACTTTCCTAGCTGCCATTGGTTCAATTTTCCTATCCTTCTTGTAAGTTTAGGAATGGCGTCTTATTTGTCTGTGTTCACTGAGTTGCGCATGGATAGGAGAGAAAAGAAAAGTGCATTTATTGGTTTTTTAATTATCTTTCACTGGATTAAATTTTGATATTTCTTGATGGTTATCTGACTTATCTTTTTTTCCCACCTATTCTTTTTTATTATATTTCAAGTTAATTGTGTTCTTGTTTTGAGAGAGAGAGAAGTAATCTGACGGTAGTTAATCGTTTTTTTTTTTCTCATTCAACCATGATCACACTTTATGTATACGTACTAGGCCAGGGTGCATTCCAGCAATTCTGGCAGTTTTATATAGTCAGTTTATCCTGCCTTCAATCTATAATTGTTTCTTTTTTACAACGATGATGATACATCCTCTATAGAAAATCACAAACGTCTTTCTTCTTTATGGCATAAAGCAACAACAAACTGAACAAAACTGAACAAATCAGTATCTATAAACCTTTACCGTAATTTCCACTTTCATAAAAGTCAAAGATAATCTTCACAATGTTTTCTAAAGCACTTAACCACTCGATCAATTGTTTCAAAACTTTTTCCTGATCTTCACCCAATTTGAGGAAGAAGTCCTTTCTGTAAGGACAGGCTTGCATAGCCAATTTAAAAACTGGTTTCACAACAAAACTATGATATTTGGATAAGGTCTTACCGTATGCATCGGTGAAGGTCTTGTTTAATTCTCTATCTGGATTGTCAACAGTTTCTCTTAAAGCTTGAGCAGTGAACTGTAAACCACGGGATAGCCATAATAAACCTTGGGTAGCCTTGGTGGCCTTTTCAGCTTTCTCGTTCAACACCAGATCTTGTAAGGTGGCAGATTTGTCTGGTGTAGCTAACAAACGGGTTCTGATCTTGGTGACATTACCCTTCAAGTCGTTTTGAACCACTGTGAAAGCAGCAGATCCTAGGAGGTCTAGTGTCAAACGGCAGTTAGTAAGGTGACTATTTCGCTATCTGGACAGGAATAGAATATTTACGTACCAAACAACTTGATCAGAGCTTCAGTGGCTTCTAGGAACTCAGCAGTGGCAATTTTGCCATCTGCGATTGGGACTTCTGAGTATAACTTAGACTGCTGGTCGAAAAAAGTAGACATATTGCTCTTGTGCTGGCTGGTTAAGGCGCTTCGTGGGGGGAAAGGCTACGAGAAGGTGCTGAAAGTTCGCTTTTCATTGTTTGTTTACCTTTTTTTTTTTACATACTTTCTTCGAACGACGAAAAAAGAAATTCAGCACAAGTCGCGAACACGCTCAATTGACCTACACTCTACTCGCTCTCTCTCTTTCTAAATATAATAAAAGTTTTTCAGATTATTACGGACGTATCCACACGCTGTTGACATGTCGGGCAGGTGAGCAGATGAACTAATCAGGCTTTACCCTCTCTCTTTAGTTTCAATTTCTCAGCATATGTCAGCTTCCTATTTGCAGCAGGAGCAGCAGCAGGAACAGGAGAAGGTGCAGATGGAGCAGATGGGGATGCAGATGCAGGTGATGGAGATAGTGTGGAAACTGGGGCTCTAAATGGCATAGCAACTGGTGCTGGTGCTGGAGATGGAGATGAAAAAGCTGAGGAACCACCATTTCTTAATTTTGGAGGTTTGTAACCACCAGAACCCTTTGATTTAGCTTCGACAAGAGCTTCACTTTCTCTTTGTTTGGCAGCCAAGGCATCCAAATGCTTTTGATTAGCCTCTTGTTCCTCACGTCTTTTGAGAGCGGCAGCTTCAGCCTTTTCACGTTCTTCTTGCTCGGCGACTTTTCTCAATTCAGCTTCATATTCAGCAACTTTTTGTTCGTATAGTTGTTGGCGAATTTGTTCCACGCGTTCTTTCTTAGCTGCTTCCAGTTTGGCTGCATTTTCTTTGATTTGAGCATCACGTTTAGCTTGACTTTCAGCACTCACCTTCTGTTTGAAGCTTTGGAATTCAGGAATGAAGTTTTGTAATCTCTTCTTCAATTGTAAAGCTTCTTCATGCTCCTTCTTAGCAGCAGATACTTTTTTAGCTTTGAATTCCTCGTAAGCTTTCAAATCTTTCTCTTTTTGAATTTCAGCATCTTTTTCCAACAATGGTAGTTCGAACTTTCTATAGGCTCTTTCGGTGTGATCCAATCTCTTGAATAGCGCTTTGACACGAGTTTCAACATCGCTCTTTTCTTTTTCAAGTTGTTCAAGTTGCATCAATAAAATCTTATCTTTGTCAATCTCATCGAGGTTATCAATATCCAATTTAATGATACCTTTAGCATTAATTTCTTCCACCAATTTCTTGTTTTCAATTCTTTTGAGGGCATCACGTTCACGTTGTAGTTTCTCTTGTTCACGACGTTTAGTCTCTTCCTCAACACGTTTGATTTCAGCAGCTTTCTCTTCATCAAGTTTTCTTTGTTTTTCTTTAATCAACTCTAATTCACGTTGCTTCTTTTCTAATTCAGCTTGTTGTTTACGCTCTTCTAATAATTTACGACTTCTTTCTAATTCTTCACGTTCTTGACGTAAAGCTTCAGTGGCAGAGGCGATCAAACGTTCACGCAACAATTTCTGTTTCTCAGCATATGAAGCATCGGTGTATTTAACAGAAGCGTACAAGGTTTTAGCCAAGTTTGATAACTGAGCACGGACTAAATCAGCTGGGGAAGATTGTAAAGCGCCAGTGACATTTGATGACGACTCTTCAAATGGATCATTATGGAAAGTGACAACACCAGCATCGTGGTCAATATGGAAGGATAATTGACCATCCCTACCAGCATTTAATAAGAATCCTTCGATTTCTAATGGAGATAATTCAAATTCACCCTTGAATGTTGCCAATTGAATTAAGAAATCCAATTTGACAGATTCGTATACTTGAGAAACACGCTCGAATAAACGATTCAAGACAACTTTGACCAAGGTTTTGGTATATGGAGCAAAGTGTTGGTTAACTTGCAATTTAGTAATAGCATCATTCAAGTCTTCGCGAATGGATAATGGATGGAAATCAGCTTCCAAAAGTTCAAATAGTCTCTTAACGGATGGATCAACGAAATCATAGATGTTTTTAGCTAAAGCATATTGGATCAAAACTTCTCTCTTTGGTGGTCTTGGTAAATTCAACAGAGCTGCTAAACGTTGTTGGGAATGTCTTGAGTAATCTTCACTGAAGTCCAAGTTGAAGGTTTCTTGTGGAATGGCCAAAGCTGATAATAAGAAGATAGAGGAGTAACGTGTCAATTGTTCATCTGTTGCATTTGGAGATTGACTGTATAAGTTGAAAAATCTATGCCATGCCGCAGAATGGAATAAAGCATTATCAGAGACCAAGAAGATTTTAGCCAAATTCTCATAGTAACTAACCATCATGTTTGGTTTTGGAGCACGCTTTGAGGCTGAGATTAAACTATGAATGTCCTCAACGGTTCTAAAGGCTTCTTGCCATAATTCTAATTTGACGGAAACGTTTAATTGGTTGAAACGTAAATCCAAAGAACGTTGCAAAGTTTCAGGATCTTGTAAATCAATAGCATTTGTTAATCTTGGACCAGTAGTCTTCGTTTGATTGGTAGTGTTTAGCAAATGACCACGTAATAGCTCAGATAATTTCTTGAATTCAGATTTTCTGTTGTATTTAAAACAGAACTGATAGGCTTGTTGAACAATATCAGTATAAGTAATCTCCAAACGAGAGTTATTTCTTAACAAATCCAAAACCAAACGGTATGATTCCCATAAGAAACGAATCCATGGAGCCACCAACTCTCTATCAGCACGGTCTTTAGATTGTTCGTTAGAAACAGCGGATAATAGAACACTCTCTGGAGATTCACTGATATCTAAATCATCACCCTCAGAAACTCCAGCTTTTGCTTGAATAGTTTCTAATTTTTGATCAGCTACCTCAATCAATCTACGAGTGACCACTTCCAAAACAGGTAACCCAGCATCAGTGACCTGAACATTCTTTTTAAATTGGTGTAAGCCATCTTTCAAAGTGAAACCTTTTCTTGCATCAACACTTAATTGGACAAACAATAGAGCAATTGGTTCTAAAGCAATAGGTGGAACAGAACGTGTCTTCTTGGAGGTTATGAACTCATGCAAAATTTGTAAAGCAGAGTCTAATTTACCAACAGCAATCAGCTCTTCAGCTCTCTGGGAGAACGTGTTGTTAGTATTTGAGAGTCATCTTTTAGATTCCATGATTCCTCTGATAAATCAATACGTGATCCAAATCACCACAGAATTGACTGATCTTTGGAGCGAGGAGCCTGTGAAATTGGTGCACATACCTTGAGAATATTCTCAGGACGGATAACTTGTGGAGCCATCTTCGAGCAATGATTTGGTGTCCTGTGGAATTGCCCTTTGAAGCTGCTATTCCTCACAACATTGTTCTTCAATCTGAACAATTTTCCAAAAAAAAAAAGTGAAAAAATCATTCAGGCTCATAATTACGCCGAGGGTTAATACTTAAGCGCAATTTTACAGGCGTAAATTTCAGAACTAACTAGAGCGTGCACTCCGCGAACTCGTTTGACGGCTGATGTTTGTGTCAGACAAATTCGCGAACTGAGCCTTCAATGGGTCAACTGGAATTTTGGTTACACTTCCTCTCACGGTTGCTATAAGCTGAAACGCCAGGATCATGACTAGCCTGTTATACAAGTGGATACTCGGTAAAGTGGGTCTCCTGTAGGAAACAAAGGTGTGAGCGATTATACTAACAATTGTCTCGGCAGACCGTTGGAAAAGTCCAAGTGGGTGGAAAAGATGAGGACCCTTTCTTCGAGGAAGTAAGTTCAACAGCAAACCATGTCCATCGATTGCAGCTACTAACCTTTAATCAACTAAGATCCCAACCGAAGAGCTGGGAATCTTCCAGAGACAAGGTGCTAAGCGAAAGAAAGCGTTACCTCCTGGATTGTCGAAGAACGACCAGAAAGTCCTGAGATCTGTTAGAAGTAGGGCATATAACCTGGATTTGTCCCTATCGTGTTGTTGTGGTATTCAGCTAGGTTGGGCAGGTGTGATTGGGCTACTGCCTTGGATCGGTGACTTCATAGCTGCCTATTTTGCATATCTCTTGGTCCGTAAAGCGCAACAAATTGATGGAGGACTACCATCTTATATTCAAACTCAAATGATGGGCAATGTCGCTTTTGATTTTGGAATTGGATTAATTCCAATAGTTGGTGATCTTGTTAATATTGCCTACAAGGCAAACTCGAGGAATTGTATTTTACTCGAAGAACACCTAAAGAAGAAAGCCCAGAGAAATTCATCAGGAAATCAAAAGTTGGAAAATGACCATTGCTCCAATGATACATTTGACAATCGTAGAAACAATGATCCAAATTCTGCACAGTCACCACCACCATCAGCATCTTATGCTCCAACAGGAACAAAATATTCGCATGATAATGTTTGAGCATGCATATGTTTACAACTGATTAGTATGCAAAATGTATTATATATTGTTACAGAGGGTAGTTTTTTTCGAGTAAACCGAGATACTAGTAGTTCCATGAGATTCCGCCTCTTCATCTGATAATGTAAGGTCAACAATTTCTGAACCCACAGGGATCGCCAGCTCCTTCCTTGGCGGTTTTGGTTTTGATTTGTCAACCCTTGCGTACTTGGATAAATCCTTGTTTAGAAGATTATTTTTGGCTGAATCCTTTCTCAAAGAACCTTCAGGAAGAGGTGCTACATATTCTTTTTTAACAGCAGCAACGGACTGCAAAGCCTGAGATCCATGTGTTGGGGCCTCTAAAGAATAGGACATTTTACAGTCCACTCTTGTACCATAAAAAATCCGATTACCATTTTTGTCCAAAGCACCATCCTGAATGTTTTCAATAGGCTGTTGCTCATCATCAAGATGTACAATTGGAAAAGTGTCAATGCTTTGAGGAGATTGAGTCTCGGGTAAAGGCACAAATAATTTTGCTTGATTTCTTGGGCGAGGAAACGATGGAGAGTTTAAATAGTATTGGAACTGTGACGACTCGTGTCTGCGATTGAAACGAGAAGGATGTCCAGCATCGAAATTGGCATTGGGGTAAGTATCCTCAAAGTTGTACGGAGATGGAGGAATAACAAATTCCTTTGCAAACCTAGACATTGGCTTATTGGATTCTTCTTGTAAACTCTTTGAATTTGAGGTTTGAGCTGTAGGTATGAAGAAGTTTTTTCTAACCGATGTAGCATCTCTTGTAGCATCTGCTTCGACGTTCTTTTCAAATGACTCTTTAGACTTAGTCTCACTCTTTGGAACTGTCTTTCGTCTTTTTAAAAGAGACTTCCTTCTGCTCTTATTATCGCTATGTAAAGAATAATCTGAACCTGATGAACGATCAGGGGATAATGAGCTGGGGTTTTTGTGCTCATAAGTGTTGGACATAATACCTGAAGGGGAGCTTGAACGTGGATTATCACTACCCATTCGACTTTTCAGGTGAAAATCTTTGTCTCTTGGGCTTCTAGCAACTGGAAAGGCAATACCACCATGTAGAACTCCAAATCGTTTAGAGCTATTCACGTTGGATAGTCTTTTGGCCAGATCTCCAATAGATGCTCGGATTGCAGTAGGATCTAAATCCAAGGAAACAGCATCAGGATTGGCCCGTGAGTCTGGCCAAGCAAACCCATAGATTTTTTGATGTCTAACACATCTAGGACAGTGTTGTCTAAATGGATGTTCAGCAGATAATTCGAAATAAACCCCACAATGAAGACAATCATAAATTTTGTCTCTTTCTTCTTTCTTGTAAACCTGAGCCATGTATAATTTGTGTAGTGTTCTATTGATACGACGTTCTACCGAAATATTGCAATTTCGATTTCTCATTATGGAGTCGAGAGAGTTATCGCGTTCATAATATTTTAGAATAGTGTGTTCATTTAACCCTCTTCCGGTAGTAGGAGAACTTATCCTTTCTCTTTTTCTCAATCTTCTACCACCAACAATATCACTCTCCGGCTCAGTCATTGAACGCTCACTGGACGACAAACGAAAGTTATGAAGAGTTTGAGAGTTTGCAGCAATCCTTGCCTTGATGTTTTTGTCTGTGTGGTAATCTTTAGCATCCAGCAATGTTGGGTCAGAGTCAGAATCGCTAGTTGAGCCATCCTCTTCAGAGTCTTCAACAGCTTCAGTTTCACTTTGACTTTCAATGACGATCACGTCAGGTTCATCAATATTGTCATCTTCTTTATAATCGTCTTCCTCAGAAGAAGATCCAACTTCTATAAAAGGTGCTTGATCTAGAAATTTTCTGTCTGGATCATAAAACCCACGCTGCAATCTCTCACATGACGCACATAAACAGTCTTTATTCTTAGCCCCAAAATATCCCGGTGCATACATCACTGTTATTTCCTCTCCAGGAAGTATGTTACGAATCGCTATCACTTTAATACCTGAGTTTGTTGGAGAAAACTTAACATTTGGATCACAATTATGATTAATGAACCGACACGGACCAAGCATCAATTTGGGTTCATTAGAGCTTGTTGTATTGAACACACTGAAATCATTTTTATCTAATGTTTCTTCTGCTTTTGTATCCAATGAAGCGAATGTACCTTCAAGGAATCTGATATCGTCATCTTTATTGTACCTTTTTCTTGCTACCACACAGCTTTCAAGCCCAACACTCTTCACCTCATATCTATCAGTGGTGTTCATTTCAAATCCACACTCAGGCACGAATAACTCGATGTATTTCTTAGCATGTTTTTTAAACTCATTCCTCTGAACTATATCGTATCTCTCCAGAAACTTCTGAGTGAGATGGTGCTTCATAAACTTGTTCAGACACTTTTGCACCGAAGGTCTCAGTGGGTCTATCACGTACTTCTGTAAGATTCTTATTGTGACCTTTTGATTTATAGTTAACGGTTCTTGAAACCCCTTTTGAAGTTTTCTCGTTTTGATCCAAAAGAATGTATTGTCAATGAAGTTTCGTGATAGGAAATCATCAGATTCAGATAGTTCAAGCCAAGTAAAAGCTGCCATTTCTCTTTGACTATAAATATTGTTCTTGCCTCACCTTTACTTGTATTTTGTTGTCCTGTCGGTACTCTGGTTCTTCAGTTAAAGTGTATAATCCCCAATCCTTTATTTATGATGTTTTGAGTTTGGTCCTGATTCTGATTCTGATTATTATTCTGATTATTATTGTGATTATTCTTACAATTGGTATTATTGTTGTTGTTGGTGCTTCTGCGCAAAAAACATTATAAGAGAGCTGAGACTAGGGCAGGGTAATAATTGATCACTATGAACTAGAACGCAGACCTACGCGCCCTTACTTGTGATCTGGAACTATCAACTATCGTTTTTTAAGAGTCTCTCCCTTTATTGTGTTGAGTGTATTAAGATTTTGCGATGATTTTTCGCTTCTTAACCGGATTAGGAAATATTCATACTCTGTGGACTACAACAACAATATTGAGAATCTATATGAACTGAAACTATATCTGTATCATAAAAGCATATTGATGTATATATTTTAGGCTTATGAGGATACCATCATCTCTAGCAATTTATCAAGAGGCTCTTTGGAGTACTTTGCTGTGTTAATGTTGGATAGGGCCTTCTTGATACCAACATTTAGATTAGTCTTACCAATTTGGCTCAACTGGTTCAAAACATTAACGCGAGCTTCGTCATCAGCGAATTCAGTTTCAATCAGAAGATTGTTGAATTCGTCTAATGTATTCACATTTGGAACAGAGATTTCATCGTCGAAGCAGTCAAGCACATCCATTTGTTGTAGCACACTATGGTGGGATGTAGTCGAAATAATCAATAGACGACGATCTGCAGGTGGTTTACTTGTTAAACCTGTTATAATTGTTTGTAAGATGTTGTTGGAAAATCTTGGACCGATTGGAACCCATTCAATAATTCTTTCTATGGAATCTAGAATAACGATATTTAATGGTGATCTGTAACTATCTCTGAAAATATTGTCAATATATGAAATTTTAGCTGCCTCGGACATACCAATCATGGCCTTTGCTGATATCAGTCTTATGAATGGAAATTTGGAAGCTAGTGCAATAGAGGCAGCCAATGCTGTCTTACCAGAGCCAGGAGGACCATGGATTAACACTGATAACAGTCTTAGGTTTTTATCTTCTTTTACTTGATTGACATGGCTCCCACCTGATTCTAAAATTCGATCAATGTTTTGAGAATATTTGATAATACCTCTATCAATACATGATTTCAGATCTTCTTCACTAACACCGAATGATGGGGTCACTTCACCCAAAGCATCAAGAAAGTCTTGTCTAGTCACCTTGATATCTTTTAGATCCTTAGAGCTAATCTTTGAGGATCCAGAGCCAATATTGACTTTTTGATTTAAAGCAAAGGATGATGCACTTTTCACTAAACCTTCAATCTCAGCACCTGAGAAATTCTTTGTCAACTTAGCCAATTCTTTCAAATCGACGTCTTTACTTAGAGTACCATTAGAAGACATTTTCTTAGTTTGTATCTCAAGAATCTGTAAACGACCAGCTTCATCAGGCAAGTTGATTTCGACTTGAACTTCGAATCTACCTGGACGTAACAATGCAATATCGATTAAATCACGACGATTGGTCATACCAATGATCAAAATGTTGTTTAGTTGATCAACACCATCCATTTTAGCTAGCAATTGATTGACAACGTTATCTCCAACACCGGTACCATCGCCTCTTGAACCTCTTTGCTTGAACATGGAATCTAATTCATCAAAAATGATGATATGTAGAGATGATTCATCACCTTTCGCCTTATACTCTGCTTCTGCATCTTTGAATAAATTACGGATGTTTTCTTCAGATGAACCAACATATTTACTCAATATTTCAGGGCCGTTAACGATTTTTGGTTCTCGGGCATTCAACATTGTTCCAATTTTTCTAGCGATTAAAGTCTTACCGGTACCTGGAGGACCGAACAATAATAAACCTTTGACATGATTGATACCTAATTTTTCAATCAATGCAGGAGGGAATATACGAGAAGCAAATGCTCTTCTAAAGATCTGAGTGAATTCTTTATCTAAACCACCAACTCCCATATCCTCAAATTTGAAATCTGGTCTTATGACAGCATCTGAACGAACTCTCATCGAGCTTGACTTTAAATTAACAAGGTTGTCTCTACCTTTGAAAAAATTGATATTAGTCTGTTTGACTAACAAGCCTTTAACTTCGATACCAGTAGCAGCTCTACCACTAGCTTCAAAATCAGCTAAATCCACAGCTTCTAGGCTTTCAACTGTGATTTCGAAAATGTGACCTTTATACTCTAATAGCAACAGCTGAGTTGGTGAAAATACTTGTGCCTCAAAGTTGGCGACAAAAGCTTTTGCTAAATCATCTTGATCAAATGGAGTATCGACAGCTTTATTCTTGGTTCTGAAGGAGATTCTCAAGTTCAGTGTTCCAATGTAGGCCTGGTGCCCAGTTGAGGTCAGGATATCATATGTTCTAACTTCAACAGGCGTATTTAATGATAATCCAGCCCATAGCCTCTGAGTTCCATTTAGCCCAACTTCACCTGGAGGTGTTAAAGGAGAATGCTTCGTGGTGAAAACAAAGAAGTCACCAATCAACACAGGCACGTTATCAGGAAAGTCTTGAGGATTCACAGCAGCGACGTTCCAGAGAGCGTATTGGTTGTTTGGACAATTGGCAACGTACAGTTGCTTTGGTGGTCCGTTTCCAACAGGGCCACTTTTGTTGTGAGTGAATGGTAACTTGTTCACAAGGCCAACACCGAAACCAGCGTTTGTTGAGGCTGAGCCCTGGGAGCTTGAGTTATCACGCGATCTTCCAAAGCCAAACTTGTCCATCTTTTGTATTAGAGCCTAGCAAATAGGAGATGCGACTGATTTTTTCGCAGGTGAAGTTTTGTTGATTTGTTGGTGAGTTTTGTTCTTTTGCTTCTGGTGCTTTTTGCTTCTGGTGTCACCAAATTCGCGGCTACATGTACTAGGATGGGCAAGAAGCTAAAGGTGGGTATATTACATTGCACTGGGAGTCGTAGGCAGAGGAAAAGCAAATGAGGGAAGATGACGGGGATGTCTCTTGCCTAGAACACCAGCTCTATGGAAATACCGGACATCTGGTTTCGAGAACTACACAATCAAACAACAATCGATATGATTTGGGAAGCTGTTAAATAAGACCATGACAAGAAGATTGGCTATTGACCACCGGCACTCGAAGTTGCAAAAAGAATCAAGGCCGGCACGAGAAACATCCAGTATTTTTGTATAAAAGATTTTGGTAGCTGTTCTTTTGTTAGTATGATCCATGCTACAGTGGACGTAGATATATCAAAACTTACCTCTTCTTCTCCCTCTGCGACTTCCCCCGTGACTGTATTTCTTTGGGGCTTGACCTCTTTCACAGTTGGTTTGGCACCAGGTTTAGCGACCTTTATGATAGCATTAATGCCTTGTAAGTCCTTTCTTGTGCCTTTTCTGAAAGACATGGAGAATAGTTCACCGGTGTTTGGCTTGGTGCTCAGTATCAAGTCGTAGTTGAGTGGTTTAGTCAGAACCTGTAGAGAATGGCATTGAAAGGTACCCCCCACTTGTGCACCGAGACAAAACTCTTCACGGCTGCTTTCATCTTCTGGAATGTCGAGATCTTCTGGAATATCAACAACCTGTGCTTTTCCTGATGTCTCGTTGTAAGTCAACACGCCCAAGCTTAAAGCCTTATCCGTGCTCAGTGAACGAGCGAACAGAGGGACAGGAATCGCAGCGAATGTGGCTGTGATCAATGTGAGGAATAGGAGAATGCTTTCTGTAAGTTTCATTGCTTAAATTGTGTATGAACTGTGCACAAAACGGAGCATTTCCACTATCTTCTGCTTTTTTCAGTTTACTTTTTTGGGAAAAATGGTTAGCTGAACTTCGAGCTTTAGGCCAGCTGATCAATAAACTCAGCAAACAAGCTCAGCATATCGCTACGAGAACGCACTGGAGAACAGCTCTGACAATGCTATGGGTAAACATACTGGTGTCGCTTCTGGCGACATCCTCTGCCTCTGCCAGGTTCACGGTCCATGAAGACATTTTTTCATTTCCAAAAGTAAGTAATAGTGGTAACTAATACACTGACATATTAATATGTTCAGACTAACAATTGTCCACAGTACCAAATAAAGTATCTAAACGACGGGTTCTACACAAAAAAAGAGGCAGACATATTGCTAGATAGCCATCTTGCAAACAGAAGTTACGAGTTGGTGAAGACGGCCTCTTCTGACTATTTATGTACCATCCCCAAGATAAACTCACAAGAGGACGAACAACAACAACTCGCTGCCATTTCTCAAATAAACAACACTGAGACTCTTGATCAAATCTCTCAACTGATATCTGGGACACTAGATCAAAAGTGCCTATTCCACAACGAAGTTTTCTGGCAATACACATATTGTCACAAAAGAAACTTCACTCAGACCCATGGCGAATTGAAGTATATCCTTGGTGAATACAATACTAGTGTACCGCTTCCTGCTTTAAAACTCTCGAAGGAAAGTGGTATCTGGTTTCTTTCCCATATATTAGCAGATGGTACTATTTGTGATTTGACAGGAGAGGCCAGAAGTGTTGAGTTGCAATATGTCTGTAGTGCAGCATCTGAAGACCAAAAGGAAAACGTTGCTTTAAACTGGATTCGTGAGTACAGAACATGTCAATACTCAGCCCAGATACATATTCCGGGACTTTGCACAATCGACCTGTTCAAGGACAACAAGATCTACAATGAGATCACTTGTCAAAAAGTTATAGATGTCGATAATGAGTACATTCATAAAGAGACTTTGATACTTGATCAAGTGTTCATTCAACACGAGAAGAAGATAAATATCATCGACTACAACTTAGAGAAAATAGGTACATCTTTATTCATCGGCCACCCAATCTCACTAAAGGAAAAGCTGGTCATCTTGATAGATACGTCAAATTCGACGGATAGTATAACTCAGAGATTTGGCGAGAGCTTCTATAGAAGCTTAAGATTCGGTAAATTGGTATCTGATCCATCAAGTTTTTTCAATACTGAATTCATATTCGAGGTTTATGTCTACAATAAAAATGGTGAATATATTACAACCTTGGTTACAAAACAAACAAAGAGAGACAATAGAATGAGCATCTCTGTAAATTTGCACCCAAATAGGTCCAATATTGAGCATAATTTTAGTCTAATGCTCGAAATGGAGGAATCACCTGCCGAAAAGGAAATTGAGCAAGGCAAACATGATCAAGATGGAAATACCAACCCTGAGGAACAACCATCAAAGGATCAAGAAGGACTAAAGTTTCATCAAGAAAAAGAACTTGAGAAAGAAGCCAGTCCAACTGATGATGACCAAGTGGTTATAAAGATCATTGAATTGAATAATCTGGGCGAACCCCAAGATGGCGATGATATATATATTGCCCATGATGAATTATGACTCTCCTACAAAATAAAAAGATTTTATAATCAAACTATAAGACAACAATATTATTAATTTAAACAAAACAGTAGAAACATTGCATAATATAAAAAGAAAGCTTAATTTCTCAACATCTAAAGTCAAATTACCTAAAAACATAATTTGAACAAAACCAAACTTAATATAACACCAATTCCAAAGAAATTCTATAAATGGGATACAGAACCTGACGACAACAAACATCAGAACAAGAAAAGTCCCATTTGTACCGAATTCAATAATACCTTATTATTGAATTCAATAAAAACAAATTAGCATTTCGCCGCGCCTTGAGAGACCTGCTACCAAGCAAATGATTCAAACCTAATCATAATAGCCAAGACTCTTCCCAACCTCAACAAACTTATCACTAATTTCCCTCTTCAATTGTAGACCATCGTCCTCATAGTCCTTGAAGTTGTAATCACTTGAATCTCCGATCCATAATCTTAAGTTAGCAACAATGTTTTCAATGATTTCAAAGTCTCCATCAAACTGGGAGTTCTTCATAGATTTCATTTCACCTTCAGAGTCATCAGAAGAATAAACCATCCAGTGCTTTGGAAACTTCTGAACCAGTTTGAACAGTGAGATGAATGATAATAAAGTAAACTCATTTCTATTCAATTTGATATATCTCAATAACTTAGAAGTTTCCAGGCGATGATTCGAACGTGAATATTTTAATATAGTTGCTGAAACTAATGCATTGAACAAATCTTGGGACAGCAATTTTTGAAATTTTGGATCAAGATGTGTAGATCTGTTCAAAATCGTTGGGGTTAGAGTTGAGTCACTATCAATTGGAGATCTATCACTATCATCATTTTCATCACTCTCATCATCTTGATCGTCGGTCTCTAATTCTATTTCTTCAGATTCGTAAATTTCAGTGTCATTCAGACTACTGTCTACTGATCTGGTATCACGACCCTCATCCTCTTCCTTGGCTGAGACAGCCTCGGCCCTCGTTTGTTTATCATTAGACTCTAGCTTAACAGTTTCGTTCAGTTTTTCTTTGATTCTTAAAGCTTTTGATTCTTCATTGATTAGTTTCAAAGTCGAATCCAGATATTTTTCATTTAAAATAGACTTCAACAATTTGATTCTAATATCAACAATTGATCTTTTTGGAGCCAAATTTTCAGCAAGGTTGAGCTTGTTCCATAATTCTTTCTTGGTTTCCTTGAGTTCATCATGATCCAACTTTGAAACATTTGAATCATTAAAAGTCAAATCAATATACTCCAATAAAATTTCACGGAATAACTCATTTGCTCTTAAACTTGAAACTAAATCTTTATAATCAAATATGACTCTTTCATCACGTAAAATCAGTTCATACCCTTTATCATTTACCCCCTTGACACAGTTATGACTAATGTCTAATCCCATTGAAAGGTTCAATAATCTTTTGAAAACTTCAGAGGCTTCTTTTGTACCCTGCTTAAACTCCTTGTACAAATATCTCAAATTTGTATCTGAAACCTTCTGATTTCCAATTTCTGCCAAGCTACTGTGAATAACGGAATCCAAGATATTGAATGAAGATAAGAGATCAGAATAAGCCAGAAGAAGTTTTGCAATGACAATCTTACCGAATGAAACTTCAAAAGAAGGTTGGAAGGTATTCAATTTCATCAAAACAAAAACAAGACTAAGAAAATTTCTATCAGTCTTTGGGCTTAGTACTTCTTTGTTGATTAAAGTTAGAACCTCAGAATCTTGAGCAACCTTTTTCTTTTGGTCACCAACATGAATAAAGACTAACTCTTTGATCAATGTATACCAATCATTCACTATTTCAAGACTGAATAAGGCACTTCCGTATTGTTGCTTGCCCACGTTACCATCATCATTTACTCCTTGAGAATCATACAACATGGAAGGGATAAAGATATATAGTAGAGATAGCGACATGAACAGAAATTTAGTAATGTTCAGCAATATATGAAATTGAGGTGTAGAAAAAATTGGAAAAGCACTTAGGCCACGATAGTCGTAGTCACTGGTACCACCATTGAATAAATTTGCCCCCACTAAAGTACTTAAACCACCCATCAAAATTTTTCCAGGAACTCCCATTTGATAAGGTTGTTGCTGAGACACAATATTTAATGGTTGGCCATTCAAATTGGTGGCAGGTTGGAATTGAGCAGCCTGGTTGAAGTTCTGAACATGAGGAGGTCCCGGCTGAGGAACAACCCCTTGCTGTTGCGGCTGACTCATAGAATATTGTGGATATAATTGTTGTTGGACCTGTTGTTGAACTTGTGGAGACAGACTTCCAATAATCTGTCTTAAGTGTTGATTCTCAGAGAACAAAGTCGTATTCTTTCTTTCCAAATGTTTGATATATTCAGTTGCTTTTGTCAAAACGCTGGCTTTATTAACCTTAGATGGTGGTGATAAACCTTCTAAATCATTCATGGTAGTAGAAGGATCGCCTGATGCTATCCTCAGGGATGGCACCGCATCTCTTAGGGCAGTGATTTTGGTGTTAATGTTGGTTCTATATTTCTTTTCAATAATATTGTGACTTGATCTATCCTTCTTTGGTTTAGAAACCTTGTTTGAGGTACTAGAAACAGTAGATGAACTTGAAAGTTCCTTTTTCATTCTCTTACTTGAATCTTGCAATTCATCATCGTCGTCATCATCGTATTCTTCTTCAGATTCTTTAATAGTCAAATTCGCGCCTTGGTCGAAGGACTCCTTCTTCACTAAATTAGAAGGGTTCAAAGGAGATGTGTCAGTCAAATTTGGTGATGTGTAAAATCTCTTCTGCTCTTCAATCTGAGTTGTTTTGGTCAATGTGCTATCATCTATATCAAAGCCTGGAAATTCATCAGAAGCAAAAGCATTCACAGCAGATCCTGCGAATCCATTCCATTCATCATCATGGAAAAACGTTTCCTCAGGGGAAACTTCACCATAAGAGGATGTTTTGGTGCTAGATGAAGAACCGCCCATATCAGAAGGAGACAAGGTAGGAATTGATGAATTGGACAGCGAAGCCAATAGAGCATCTGTATCATCAAAGGAGTAAAACAGAGGATCTGTCATAATTACTAAGATGAGTTCAAAAATGAGTTCAGGGAATATCAATAACACTGCTTCAAGTTAAAACCAGAGATATAAAAACAGCAAAAAGTCCTTTTCTATTTGTGGAAGAAGGTAGCACAGCTCGAAAATGTGAAGCCCAGAAGTAATTCCTTTCAATATACGATGAAAGGTTCTTGAGAATGACAAGAGTGAACTTGATTTGACGGAGAGCAATTAGTGTGCGTGCGGCAAGGGAAGAAAACACAACGAAGGTCAAGTTTGAGGCCTAGGCAAAATAATACTTAAGCGCAGAAGCAGCAGCTTATTGTCGGTTTTGTCAGGATATGACAATATGAAGAAATATTTCTTTAATCCTGAAGATTAAAGTGTGCGCTTTTGGTGGGTTTCTAGCGTTTCTGCCAGCTTTTGGAGTGATTTTTGTTTAAATTTGTTTCCAGTTTCTTTTTTTTTTCTGGGATTCTTACCCTTTTTGGTTTTCGTTTTTCTTTCAGTTTCCCCTAAACTTAAAGTTTTCGCAAATTTTGAAATTGCGATCTGAAGTTTTTGCTATAAAATACCCTTTTGGGAAGTGCTACAGGTGCACTTTGTCGATAATGATCAAGAGCTTGTTTGTCAGAGGTGGTATAAACAGCTACAAGTTAGAGATTATTGTATCAATGCTCGAAAGTAGCAGTTTGAATCAGCGAGAACTGGGAGCCGCATGGCAATGCGCTCTTCTATAATGTTACTATGGCAAAAACCGCGAATTCCAACTTAAATGCGATTTGAAGGTGGTGGGTATCAAATCATTATACGCACAATTTGCATGAACGAACATGACGTTAGCACTAGAAATTGCGCGCGCAAAATGGCGAATTCTACTCATGCCTCTTTGGGACATTCAAAAATGCTTCAGAATTATAACTCTCCAGCGTCAACAGAAATATCATCAGACGTAAGTGGTGTATAAACTCCATATTTCCAGTTTCCCCTCTCCCTTTTTGAGATGTGTCACGAAACATCGTTAATTGAGTTAACTTTGGATCAGAGTGATGCACAGGGGGCTCGTTCGGCTTGCCTCGTCTCTTTTTTAATGGCAATATCAGTAGTGCTCTTCGCCAACCCTTCTTTCGACAGCAAACGAGTCAGGGAGATTCAGATCCGTCACATATCTCCGTAGTCATGATTTTTACTGGTATTTTAATTCAAACTGAAATGCTTATGGCTTTCTTCGTTTTCGCAGTTTTTAACGCCTTATCTGTTCGACCTGAAACCGCCCCATAGATAACTCATAGATAACTATTTTCACAAATTCTACGCATATCTTACCTATTTATGTTGTGGGATGAAATGATTTAGCTATATAACATATATTGAAGTGAAGATTCTGGTTTTATCTGTTCAAGGCAAGGACAAAACACACTTTCATTCACAGTTGGTGTCCCCTTGTTTACATTTTGATAGCAAAATATGTGTTACCCGGTTCTTTCTGTGTCACGTGAAAATCACTCTCACCACAATTTCCGCATCCGGAGCGCCAATTAACCCGCCTAATGGTCGATTCTTCCAGAAAAAGTTTGAGTGTAGTTCGACGAAAAAAGTGAAAAAATTGCCACAAGCAAAAAATCTTATCAACAAACAAAACACACGAAATTCAAGTGGAGTCGCCCATTTAATCACACACTACACTCAATAAAAGCACCATGTCCTCATCGAAAAGAATCGCAAAAGAACTAAATGACTTAGGAAGGTAAGTTCAGCGTTAGTTTTTACCCTCAATAAGTGTCTCCCTAGCAAGGTGTTTTTTTTGCCTTGATTCCAAATACACTCTTTCTCGTTGAAGTTTCCTCTTTGTTTGACTTGAGTGGTGAAAACCCTTGTGTCACCTTACTTCATTACAGTCAGTGTATTTATTGGTGGAGCCTGAATCATATCTTATATATGCCTTATGCTTTCACCGTTCTAAGTTGGTGTGGTTTTCTGACGTGTCCATTTAACTGCGACCGCAGATATGTTTTTGATCTAACTATTACTGCTCAACTGTATCATTTTCTTAGGGAATTCTGAGAATTGTGCATCTATCTACAGGTAGGGCATTCATTCTTCGCGAGACACTTTTTTGGGATCACGATACGATTTAAATTACTAACATGACCCTTATTATTTAGAGATCCCCCATCTTCCTGCTCAGCCGGTCCAGTTGGCGATGATATGTATCATTGGCAAGCATCTATAATGGGACCATCAGATTCTCCATACGCTGGTGGTGTCTTCTTTTTGTCTATTCATTTCCCAACAGATTATCCTTTCAAACCACCAAAAATCCAATTTACAACTAAAATATATCATCCAAACATCAACTCGAATGGTAACATTTGTTTGGATATATTAAAAGATCAATGGTCGCCAGCATTAACTATCTCGAAAGTTTTGCTTTCCATTTGTTCTCTATTGACAGATGCTAATCCAGATGATCCACTAGTGCCAGAAATTGCCCATATCTACAAGACAAATCCAGAACTTTATCAAAAGAATGCTAAAGAATGGACAAAGAAGTACGCCATCTAGTATATAAATTCTACTTGATGTTTTTTGATGCTAGCTTATGGTGTATTTGTTTCATGTTTTTTGTGAATTGATTAGAAGCGACGCTGATGAAGAGTAAAATACAGCTTATACAGATGGTATAATTCATAAAGGTATTATTAATACAGGTTTGCATTCGGGTAACACCTTGACTTTGTAGTAACGTCGAGCTTCTCTCTCTCTTGGCCCTCCAAATATGTCAATATCTAACTTAACTTTGAGGCGCCGATTGTCTCCTTGATTATAGACAGTATGGTTTCGCGAATCAACTATTTTCGCGGATGGACCGATGAGCTCGAAAATTTTTTTTTCCTCAGAATAACTTTCTGTGCCAAACGAAGAAGAGGGTACTTTATAGGTGAAACCAGGTTTGTTCGACTCTGGCTACCACTATAATCGACGGTATGAAGTTGAATCTTGAAGGTCTGAGAGCAAAAGTTGCGAGTAAACTAGAATCTGGTAAAGCCACAAAAAACAAGAAGAACAATAGAAGAGAGGAGAAATCTAAGAAAGATCAGTCTAATGAAGGTAGCACATCTTCAATTAAACCTAATTTGTCCGCCAATAACCAGAAATTTTCAAAACAAGGTGCTGATTTAGAGTTAGATGATGCTATTCGTCAAGAAGCCCTATCTCTGGGTGCTTCCGAAGATGACTTAAAATTATTAGAAGGCGTTGATGACGATGATCAAAGTGAACAGGAATTTGAGGATAATGGTGAAGTTGAGGAGGACCTGGGTTACGATTTGACCAAATTTATGAAAAGCATTGGCTTACAAAATAGTGAGGTTGTTATTGTCAATGATGCAGAAGTTGAAGCAGAAGAGGAAGCGCAAGAAGAGGAAGAAGAAGAAGAAGAAGAAGAAGAAGAAGAAGAAGAAGAAGAAGAAGAAGAAGAAGAAGAAGAAGAGGAAAACTATGATGAGAGACAACAAGAAGAGAAACACAACGATGAAGGAAACCAAAAGGAAGGCCAAACACAAGAAACAACTTCACAAGCTCCAACCAAACCAGAAATAACTCACAGAAGAGTTGACCCTACTACTGTTATCAATACTGGTAAGCTGATAGTTCCTCCCCAACTAGATTGGTACAATATTCCAGTTGATTTACCCGCAGAACCAGCGAGCTTGACGAAAGAGCAAATCGAAAAACTATTCCAAAGAGGTAAAGAAGCACTGGAAGCTGATAATAAGACATATTATGATGAATTCTCCAAAACTTCCTCTCAAAGAAAGTTTTTGTCTCAAGTTTTGTCGGATGGTACACTGAATGATAAAATCTCTGCGTTAACCTTATTGATTCAAGAGGCCCCAGTTCACAATATCAAATCGCTAGAAATGATATTGAACTTCACTAGCAAAAAATCAAGAAACTCATCTTTACTGTCAATTAATGCACTCAAGGATTTATTTGTCAATGGTTTATTACCAGATAGAAAGCTGAGATTCTTCAAGAACCAACCTTTAACTTTGATGCTCAACAAAAAACAATTGGCTTTGTTTTATTTTGAAGATTTTTTGAAAAACCTGTACTTCAAAATTATTCAAGTCCTTGAGAAATTGTGCCATGATCCAATTATCCATGTTAGAATGAACGTTGTTTCGCATATTTTTGATTTATTAAGATCCAAGCCAGAACAGGAGGTCAATCTATTAAGGTTGGGTGTTAACAAAATTGGTGATATTGACAACAAAGTTAGCTCAAAGACATCTTTCCAAATCCTACAACTAGAACAAGCTCATCCAAATATGAAAAAGATTGTTATTGAATCTGTGATTGACGGGGCGTTTAAAAAGAACTCAGACTACCATACTAATTATTACTCGATTTTAACCTTGAATCAAACAATTTTAACTAGACGTGAAGAAGACATTGCTAACGAATTAGTTAAAACATACTTCGCTCTCTTCGAGAAACTATTGATTGAGTCAGATGCAAATGATGTTGATTCTACCAAAAAAAAGGAAAGTAAAGATAACAGCTACAAAAATAGAAAGAAGAATTTCAAAAAGGGTAAAAAAGGTGGTAAGTCAGTTAAAACTGACAAATCTGAAGAAGAGGTTGTGGAAGAAAAGAACTCAAAATTGTTCTCTGCTCTTTTGACAGGTCTAAATCGTGCTTTCCCATTCTCAAACCTGCCAAACGAAGTTTTCTCAAAGCACTTGGAAACGTTATACAAAATTACGCACTCAAGTAACTTCAACACCTCTGTTCAAGCCTTAGTTTTCATCTTCCAAATCATTCAGTCTCAAAACGTTAGTACTGATAGATTTTACAGAACTTTATATGAGAGTTTATTTGATTCAAGATTAATCACTTCATCAAAACAAGGTATTTACCTGAATTTACTGTTCAAAGCTTTGAAAGAAGATTCAAATATTCCAAGAGTTTTAGCATTTGTCAAAAGAATAGTCCAAATCTGTTATAATTGGCTGAACATTGGACCTGTTGCCGGTATGTTCTACCTGTTGATGGAATTAGAAAAAGCTGTTCCACAAATAAGAAACCTTGCCATCAATACACCTGTTGATTTTAAATATATCGCAGATGCGGGTGATGATGAAGAGGAACACTTCAAAGATGTGAGATCTGACGATGAGAGTCTCCCTCAAACATCCAAAGAAACTCCAGTCTACGACGGTCGTAAGCGTGATCCAAGATTCAGTAATGCCAATTACTCTTCCATCTGGGAAATCAATGAGTTCTTGAACCATTATCATCCAACAGTTCAGATGTACGCTGAAAGCTTTTTGAATCAAGGAAAACAGCAGAAACCCGAGTTAGGTCTATTCACGCTGATTCATTTCTTGGATAGATTTGTCTATCGTAATGCTAAACAAAAACCAATTACCAAAGGTTCATCTATCATGCAACCTCTTGGTGGTGTCCACACTGGTTCTTTGCTAGTTAAAGCATCAAACAAAAACAGCACAGGCGAAGTTCCAGCAAATACTGAAAACTGGCTAAACAAAAAAGTTGAGCAAATCAGACCTGATGAGAAATTTTTCCACCAATATTTCACTTCTAAAGAGAACGATCCTTCTAAATTAAATGAGCCAAAAGATGAAGATTTCGAGAATGAAAGCGATCTGGATGATGAAGAAGTTTGGGATGCTTTAGTTAAGTCACAACCAGAGATTGACGGTGATTTGGGATCTGATATCGATGAATTCAGTGACTTTGATGAAGAAGATTTCAGTGATTCTGAAGATCTTGATGAGGAACCAGAATTACCTGCGAACGGCTCTAACCTGGTCATTGATGAAGCTGAAGAAGATCTTGACAGCTCAGATATCGAATTGCAAGCGATTGGTGTTTCTGGTGATAGCGATGATGATGGGAATGATCAAGAGGAGCGTAAAGATGAAGAGGGCAGTGAAGATGCTGATGATATTGAATCTGATGTCTTTGAAGGATTCTCTGAAAGTGAAGATGAAGAACCTGAACTATTCAAAGGAGATATAGAAGACGAATATCAGAGTGATGAAGAAATCTTGGAAAAAACCAATCCTAGGAAACGTCCATTGCAATCTAATGACCAGAAGTCTAGCAAGAAATCCAAGTTCAAGGAGTTACCAATTTTTGCTTCAGCCGATGACTATGCTCAATATTTAGATTCTGATGATGAAAAGTAACCTTAAATAAACACAAAAGGTAAGCTAATAATGTTGTAGTTTATTCAACTGCTCGTTTGTGTGCCGGTTAGTAAGGAAAGGGATCGACTAGGCATAAACCAATAGCCGAAGTAAATATAACTCAACTAGTTGTCATGTTTCTGCTCAGCTTTGATGATATCAAGAGTAGTACTGGTAAATACATCATGTAACGGAAGTTTTCCACACCATTCTTTGATACGGATAAATCCTTTCTAAAGTGACACCTGAGCTACTAAAATCGAAGTTTACCTTGTTGAATCATTAAATAAAGCTATGAACAATATAATAACATGATACATCTGTGAGATGAAGCTTGTCACTCGTGGGTTTTGACATCATTTGTTTGCCATTATTAAGAGAGGGCCAACTAAATTTGTCTGATCTTTCTGAATTTAACACTTTCAAGCGCTTTAAGGTGAACCATTTCTCTCTCTAATGTGCACCGATCTGCTAAGCGCTAGTGAATTAAGTAACCAGAAATTCTCTACGTTGACAGATGCCTGCTGCGCTTGCTCATACTTAGTAGCTATTATGCCCGCTACTGAAGCACTTCTTAACCAGTAGCCCTTACCCCTCAAGCCAGCATATTACCAGTTACTAGAGTTAAATTTAACCCGCGAACCCCCATCAAAAATTCATTATTCATCATAAGCTAGATAAAACTCTTCTTTTAACAACTTCTAAAACTTCGGTCACAACCAGTTCAAAGGACATTGAAAACACTTCAAAGCTCCAACTTTTCTTCTATATTCCTCTATTCTTCATAGATCCATATTCGTCGAGTCCGTTAGTTGTTATTAATCTTGAAGATCTCATCTCATCGCAATCACAAACATCATCCCACCACGCAAAATGTTCAGACAATCAACTAAATTAATCAGAACTCAATTGAGATCATACTCTACTAAAAACCACAAGATCTGGAAACAATTAGATGACGGTGAGAAGAAGAGCTTTATTAATGAATTTGTCGATTTGTACAGATCCAAAAACAGTTGCTCAAAGAACTATTACAAACAGTTGGCTTCAGGTATGGAAGAACACGATGATATCCCAACAGTATTTGGATTGCTATATAATGACTTAATTGAAAAAGAGAAAAACAATGAAATCACTGCAGAGTTTGATCATGATTTTTTCAAATTGTTAAAATGAAAGGTTCAATCCAAAGATTATATTGATTCCCGGCCGCTTTCTTAGTATTAAATAGCAGTATATGGAACAAAGAAGCTCAACAAATAGTATTCACTATAAAGTGTCAACAAAAAACCTGAATGATCTGTAAAAATTGTAACACTTGGTCATTGAGCTGAATTGTCTAAAAAGTTTTAATCATTTTTTTTGCAATCTCAGTTTCTCACATTCTATAGAGTAGAGGTTGGGTCATGGATTGAAAAACTACCTGAAAATACCGGGTAAGAGTAGTAGAGGGTATTTTTGCAACTCGAATTTGGTATAAAAATATAATGACCGGTCATCTGTGACAATTTGGTTATTCGAGTCATTTCAATATAAGACATATGATAATAACTCACTTGATTGTACATATTTTTTTGATATAACAGAGCAATATGACTTCTTCTTTGTGTTCAACCATTTCTAAAGCAAAGTGGAAAGTGTACTTGACAGATTTTGGCTACAATTTGGATCGAATATTACCGTTTTGGGACTAATCACGGGACACCCGAAACTACCCACTGCTGGATATACCCTGAAACTACCTTTGCAATTTTCGAACTAATTTCCGATCTCTATTCTACTATAGAGCTGTAACTTTCCCTAAGATTAACTTAACTGTACGCGATCTGAGATGAGTGTTTCAAGATTGGACTTCGGTGTTATTTCGTTATTGAACAGGGACAAAAATAAAAAACAAAAACCTAAAACCCTAAAATCCTAGATTTGTTAATATGATAACACAAAAACAGAGGGGAGAAAAAGCAGCAAAACTGTAAAATACAAGCAAAAGATTAGCCAATGAATGACACAAAAACGTAAAAATGCTAAACATAAAAATTTAATCAGGATCCGATCTTTGTTATTAACCCACCTTATTCATAGTAAACTTAACATTAATCTCGATAGATTAAAAACCCAGCTGATGTAGGAAGTCAGGCATTACGATTTTTTACCCGATAGCTTTAGTATATTTCCTCAGGTCACCACTCTAGGAAACACACGTCATATATGTTGGAATGAATGGTCTAGAATATGTGTACTAAGTGCTCTGCAATATGGTGTAGTCTCAATAGTCCTATTTCTTAGCATCGTAAATTCTTTCTCAGCTATTGGCTTCGTTAAAATATCTGCGACTGGTTCCTTTGTGTTGAGGTATTCCAGCTTGACCTCTTTTCTATCAGAATGGTTTCGAACAAAGAATAGGCGCACGTCAAGATGCTTGGTCTTATGATGGTGGTATGGATGTTTTACCAACTTTAAAGCACCTTGATTATTACTATAGATTATTGGTCTCTGGACTTCATGGTTCAACATTTTGAGTACTTGGGTCCGCCAGCAATCTTGAAAACAAATCCAGAGGCCGATCTTCTAGTTGTCAAGTTATTTGCATAGTCGGAATCTGCAAAACCTTCTAATGGTAAACCAGTCTTACGCTAATTAATGGCCAACAAACCTTCTGTTGACTTTAAATATCTTAAAACCAGCATGTATATTTCTTGAGAGCCGATATAACTAATGTCGAACCTGATAACAGGCGCAAATGTCTCCGAGTAATCGAGACATTCCACTTGGCTGTATCCTTTAGCGACGATTCGAACCTTGTAGAGACCTCCATCTTTGATAGTCAATGCTCAACGACATGTAAGCAGTTACTTTCTTTCCTGTTGGCAAAGTGGCACACACATATTCGAAAGTGTTGTTGGCAGCTAGTGCATCTCTTTCGTCGTCACTAGCCTTTTTCCATAGATCTCTAACTGGACGTATCAAAGCTTCAGTTAAAGTAACAGGAACAGTATCAATGGAAGAAGCCACTGCCATAAAGCAAATCGCAGCAATTAGCATGGCTATCGGATATTGGCCCATCAGTGATCCGTCTTATTTCTGATTCAGAATCAACAGACATAACATCAACTTCTTCAATGACAGGATTAGCTTCCTCAATGACAGAATTGCTCAATGACAGGATTGGCAGATTCAAGAACAGGAACAGACACTCCTTCTGATCCATTACCCGAGACATCTTATCTTTGAAGTCTTCAGCGAGCTGATCTTGAGGCCAGATGAGACCAAGGCTTACCACAATTGATAGAGGTGTAGCATGACGACGAGGTCTCGCTTCGGAGGAAACCTTAGCAATCATTGATGGTGTCTCATTAGAATTCGATAAATTTGTGGAATTAAACAACTCCATAGCCAAACGGGTTAAATTAGTGATGACAGAGTCTTTAATAAAGAAGCCAGAAACATATCCGATTCAAATTGAGCTCGATTGTGGCCTGAGTTATCTAAAATCTGAGTCCTGAAAGGTGAAAACTGGGAGAAAGCCTGTTCAATTGATGCGATGCCAGGACCATTAAAAGCATCATATGTGATTTTAACTGCACTCAAAATACTAGTCGAACCATAAGTCAACTGGAGCTTGTCCATTATCTCCCAATGAAACAACAGACTATAAAACAAAGCCTTTAACAGAGATCTGTGTCAAAGTTTCATTCATGAGGTTGGTCGTTTGACCCACCTGCTCTTCAGTTGGAGCTCCAAAAGCCCCAATAGCACCTGTTTCGAGATACGCCAATAAACCATAACCAGGGATATTCAACTTCATCCGGAACGCAGAATACCACTTTGTATAATCTAATCCCCTTTGACGATAATTTCAACTCATCACTAAACTGCACAATGCTGTAAGCTATTGATATGAGCAGTCATAGTTGTATCCATTTTTGCGATTACTCTCTCTAATTATTAAAATTGGGAAACTTTCGAATTCCTATAGCTCCCAATTATCATTATAAACTTCTCCACAATCTTCTCAACAAAACGCCCGTTTTCATAAGTGCTCATAGATATTATTCCAGAGCACTTAGTACACATATTCTGGACCATTCTTTTCAACAAGGTAGACAAAGATTGTGAATCTTGCAAGTCGGTGGAACCAAAGAAGCACGGAACAAACCTAAAAAGAGAGTATTTGGTTAAACAGTTACTCCAGTTGGATCAAGTTGGCACTATGAACAGCACCTATGCCTTGTTAGTCTCTGATCGTTCTTCTACCTTGGTTCCGGACTGTATTCTTAAGACAAAGCCAAGAAGCCTCCTCCAAACTCATCGAGTGTTCGAATCTTTAAAACCACTCCCCAGAGAATGGGTAAAGCAGGAGTAGTCCTTGCGGGCTTACAATGAATTCTCTACGGTTACTGTTCAAGACTATCTGTAGAGGAGAATTTACATGACGGGTCAGAACGTATAAATGGTTTGGTGCTTGATAGGGAAGTTACGATTTTGCTTATTGAAGCTGGAATTCGAATTCATTAGTGGAATTTTGTGTTCCAGCATGCAGTACTTCTTCATAATTCTTGCGAAATTCCACTAAGAAGCCCTCATTTGAAAGATTCAGAGTTTTAGACAAGAAGGTGAGCTTTCCTGGACCCACCCATATCATGTGCCATATACTGGAAGAATTAAGCCAGAAACCGGAAGCTTATTGGTCGTGATCTTTCTGGAGTCTTTCTTGGTTTCCACAAGTCTACCGAGATTGCCTTGGTACTCACAGATGATGGGAAGATGAAACGTTCAGCTTCCTTCACTGCCAACACCAGCGTGGAAGGATGAAAGTTCGTAATCTGCGAGGGATCTTGAAACCTTGATATTCAATTGCAAGTTATTAGCAGGTCGCAGTAATAACCACCGTGGTTCATCTGGTGGTGCAACTGGTAGCTGGGGTGCAACCATAGACGATACTCATGGAAGTGCGCGTCAAGAAAAGGATATTAGTGTTTCTGTCGCAGACTCCTGCTGAAGAGCCTATGAATGTTACTGATCCTGTTGCTGGTGATATTGATATGGATGTCGACGCTGAAGTTAGAGCAGATAATATTGGTGAATCTGAAAAGGGTGATCCGATCCAACTTCTAAGGATTCCAATTCAGCAGATGGCGATAAGTCTGAACATTATGAATTGACTCAGTAATCACATGGTATTCCAAACAATTTTGTTAATCAGATTCCTCCAAATAGTCCCGTTATTGCTTCATCTCTTGATGTTGAAGAACAATATGAAGAACAATATGATACTCCTTTCTCTGGGGTTCACTTACCAATTTCTGGAAAGACGACAAGTAATGAAGCTTCACAAGAATCTACCAATGATGATCCTACCAACTTGGTCAAGTCGCAGGTTATCCTAAGCAAATCCGAGAAGATCCAGTTGTTGAAGAACCAGTTGATGCTAATAGAGTGTCTGAGCTTATTGATAAAGTTGTTATTGCGTGATGACTCGCCCTCATAAGCAAATTTGGTTTCAGTAGAAATCTTAAAGTCTTGCAAGAAACCGAAGGTATTAGCATTCCCAAAACTTTCAGGATGTTCTGGTACATAAGAGCAACAAGGACCGCCATTGCTGACGAACTTTCCAGTCTTGAACAATTTGAGGTGTATGAAGGAAGAGTTGACGGGCCAGTTGGAAACGCAAGCCTAGTGAAATCACGCTGGGTATTGAACGTAGACAATCACAGTATGGGGGAGAGGTGTAACGCAATCTTAGTCTGTAAAGGCCATGCATAAAACTTTGGAGAATCCTGCTGGTCGCTCTACGCTCCTGTTGCTTCCTTCGACATTTTTCGTTTTGTGGTATCTTTAGCTGTTGGAAGGAAGCGGGTCACTAGACAGTTCAATGCTAAAACTGCTATTCTACAGGACCGCATTGATTTCAGCATCTTTGTAGTTCCTTCGCCAGGAGTAGGAAATACCAAAGACAAAGTCTGAGAACCGAAGAAGAGCTTATATTGACTGAAACAGGCACCTCATTTATGCCTTAAGGAGATTTCGTCTGTCCTTTTAGGAGGGGTGTGATGTTAGAATGAATGGTCTAGATTATTCCATTATAAAGAGAGATTTTCTGTTGAGAAGATTGTTTCGAAGTTTATAATGATAATTGGGAGCTATAAGAATTCGAAAGTTTCCCATCCCAATTTTAATAATTGTTTAGTTTAATAGAGAGATTAATCGCAAAAATGGATACAAGTATTAGTGCTCGTATCACTAGCTTTCAACAACATATGAAAGCTTCTGTTCTCGATCCTTGTTTGATTTTCAACAGTGATGGGATGGGAGGGTGTTGGTTTATGTTGACGACATAATAGTAGTTTCACAAAGCGAGAAAGAGATTTGAAATTTTAAATGAAGGAGCTTAAGTTTGAGAAGTTTTTGGATATCGATATCTCGTATAAACAGAGCAAGTTGAAGATGGGAGACTTTATTTCTAGGATTTAGTTCAAACACAGTATTTCTGGCAATTTATCTAGAATTGATAGCCCATTTGTTACTGGCTTCGATGCTTATGATGAGGAAAATTCGGTGTTGTTGCGTATGGAGTTAATTTACTATCTTAGTTAATAACAAGCCGCAAGACGCATTTTCAGCTATTTGGTTCAAACAAAGGTTGATTTATGCTACGCTAAAGAAGATTCTAGACTGGAGTTTATCGATTTTAAACTGGTTGATAAAACATTCGATGTGTTGGACAAGAGTTATCCCTCGGAAAATCAGCTTAAGACGAAAGCTCATCATGCTCTTCCCAACCTTTTATTCCAAATACTTAGGTCTTTCAGTAGATCTTGAAAAATTTTGGATAAACGGACGGTTAGAATGAATACACGCAACTTATAACGAATGTCTGATGTTTTCTATGATATATCTGTGACGTATCGGCTGTTAGATTGCTTTATAAAAGATTCTCTTATACTTCTGAAAAAAATTGGTTTATCGAGCTTAATAAACACCTTCATTAATGATAGAATCATAATAAATTACGAAGCTTGAACCCTTATTAAATCTCAATATTTGACATAAGTGAAGTTTTGTGTTAATCAATGGGTTTCCCTTCTTTGTATTTGTAGCATTTGAATTTTTGTGTTTTTTTTTTTTGATTTTCCTCACTTGCACTTGTTAAACATCATTATTACTTACTTACTCTTAAGGTTCTATAACTCCTAGCGAATTTGCGGTCTAAGTTTACTCAAACTGAATGAGTATCAATAAATCTGTCTTACGTAGACAGCCGTTTTTGGTGACTAGCTAATCAAAACTGTTTTCCCTCAGTTGATTTGAGTCTTTTAATGTCTTGAGTTATTAATTCGATTAATCCAACTATAGGACATTATCGATCCTTACAAAATTTTATGTATACCCTACTATCCAAAAATCATTTTCTTTCTATACTATTAATTCATTTTGTGTTTAATCCTGTCGACTTCGTTTGTTGATTTTGAGTAAGTCAAGGTTATCTTTTTGTTAACAGGGTGACAAATATATGAATGTGAAGGCTTTCGGTTCAGGGTGCACGTGAGATTTGAGATTTTCTTAAAAGATGGACATTACGATAACAAAACTTAACTTTTCTTTGAATTGATGTCATTCTCTATACATTTTAGCTCCTTCCATACTAGTGGTCGCTGTGATCGTTTGGATCAATCTTGAAGACTTTATCAGCGTTCAACAATCTATGAGGGTCAAGAGCTATTTTAATTCTTCTCATTGTATCAACAGCTTCAACCCCCAATTCTTTCAGCAAGTAATCACGTTTACCAACACCAACACCATGTTCACCTGTACAGGTACCTTCTGCCTCTAAAGCACGGTCAACCATTCTTCCAACAACCTCCTTAACCTTATCAGAGTCTGAATCTTGGTATAGAACTAAAGCATGGAAATTGCCATCACCAACATGACCGAGAATTGCAGAATTGAAACCAGATTTCTTGATATCTTCTTGGGTCTCAGTAATCACTTTTGGTAGTCTTGATATTGGGACAGCAACATCTGTAATATAGACTTTTGTATCTGGACCGACCTTTTTTTTAGACCAATCAATGACTGACCATAATGCAAAACGTCTAGCAGACCATAACTCTTGTTTTTCTTCATCTGTTTCAGCGAACTGAAAATCTAGGCTACCATTTTTTTTTGTAACATCTTTGATAGTCTTCACTAACTCTTTAACGATTGGTTTGGAACCACCAATTTTGATCAGTAAAGTTGGCTTTTCTAGCCATGTTTTGTTAGTTGAACCAACAAAGTTGATACAATTCATCATGTTAGAGTCTAATAGCTCAACAGCGTTGACCTGAATACCCTTTGATACAATATCAGAAACAGCATCAGTGGCGTTTTTAATGGTTTCGAAATTAACGACAGCAACAGTTTCCTCTTCAGGTTTAACATGCAGTTTTAACGTAGCCTCAGTAACGACACCTAGCGTACCTTCAGATCCAATAAAGAGATTGGTTAGGTTGTAGCCAGCACTTGATTTTCTTGGTCTTCTCTTTGTCTTAACAATTGTACCATCAGCTAGAACAACAGTTAGACCAATAACGTTTTCTTTCATAGTACCATATCTAGCAGCATTTGTACCTGAGCAAGAAGTACCACACATACCACCAATTTGAGCTCCTGGTCCCGGATCAGGCCCAAATAATAAGCCATGAGGATCCAAGAACTCAGCAAGATCTTGCCAGCCAACCGAAGGCTGAACAACCACATCGAGATCTTTGGCGTTCAGTTGTAGAATTTGGTTCATTCTATTGAAATCAAGAGTAATACCATTTCTTGAGGCAATGAATTGACCTTCTAGTGAAGTCCCTCCAGAGTATGGAACTATCGGGATCCTGTATTTATGTGCAATTTTTAAAACACCAGAAACGTCTTCAGTGGAACCAGGATAAACGATTAACTTTGGAATTTGATGAGGTTCCGGATGATGTGTTTGATAGTATGAGTCTGAATGTGTTTCAATCTCGGATTTTGAGAATGTGACATGGTCTTTACCAAGGAATTCTTCTATCTCTAGTATAGCTTTCTTGAAATCATCTTCTGAGCCATATTGAATTGGACTCAGTTCGTTTAGTTTGGTAGTGGATGAGTCAAAATATACAGGTTTCACTTCCTTGAGTTTGAGGTAGCTGTAAGTTGCAGCAGCACCACCGATGAAGAACAAAGAAGCAAAACCAAGCTTGCTGGAACTGCTGTTTGGAGAGCTAGATGGAGTTGTAGAGTTCCATCTTTTGGCCCTGGAAAGTCCACAGGTACTTCTTGTGACTCTTGAAAGGCGCGATCTGAACATCTTAACTGGTCAGCACAGTTTTTGAGCGCTCTTTAGAGATTGTCTGTTTGTTGAAACATGAAAGACCTTTTTCCTGGCCTTCCTATTGTTGTCGATTTTGATTTGAAATGTCTCCTAGAAGCCACAACTGAAAGAAAATCTTGAACAAGTTGAGTGGAAAAAGATTACATTGAGTGGGATTAGCAATGGAGAAAAGTAGGGTCGAGCAATGAGATAGCTATAAGTCCTATTTCTGATGGTCACACGGCTTTCTCTAACTGCTTAAAATTAATAGACCTCACTTACTCACAAGCCACTGCATTAGTAAGTGGGATTAACATATGATTTGAAGACGCGCTCGTAACCAGACGTAGCACCTCGAATTATAAGCGCGGTTTTTAGTTTTTAGATTTTTTCGGTGAAGACCAGAACTCATCGGGGCAAGTTACAGAAAAGCAGACGTTCCACTTGGTTGAGTCAGACTTTCACACTGATCTAGGGAGGTCGTAAGATGCACAGAGACTACCAACCAAAAACCGTTCCAGAGCTTTTGGCCAAATTGGAAGAAGCATCAGAGCAAACCCGTCGTGGTAAAGCTACCAAGAGAACCTTTCAAATTTTCAACTCAGATAAAAAGCTAGTTGGCTGGAAGTTTAACGAATGGGAGTATGGTAAAGATAAAATTAAATTACCCTCTGATGCTCGAGGACTGTTCACTTTAGAGAACGAAAATAAAATCATTGTACGTGGTTATGATAAGTTCTTCAATATCAATGAAGTCCATTTCACAAGATGGAGTTGGTTAGAACAAAACACTGAAGGACCCTATTTCGTCACGTCGAAAGAGAATGGATGTATTATCCTTATTTCAGCTCTGGAAGATGGTACCCTTGTCGTTTGCAGCAAGCACTCAACTGGTGTTAGAAATGATATCGACAGAAATCATGCCTGGGCTGGCCAGCAATTCTTAGAGAGACAGCTATCAGCTCTGGGAATATCATCAAAGGAATTCGCATACAAATTATATGAAATGGGTGTTACTGCTGTTGCTGAATATTGTGATGATAGCTTTGAAGAGCATATTGTTGAGTATAGAGGTGAAAGTGCCGGACTGTATCTTCATGGGCTTAATTTGAATCAACCGATATTTGAAACGTATCCAATTCACAAAGTTCAAGAATTTGCCTTAAATTTTGGATTTAGGGTAATAGATTACTTCAAAGCGGAAAATGTTGGAGGTCTTCGCAAAATGTTAGAAGAGTGTTCCAAAACAGGCTCTTATAAAGGTAAAGAAATGGAAGGATTTGTCATAAGGTGCAAAATCAAAAAGAGCAATGAGGACTACTTTTTCAAATTCAAGTTTGAAGAACCTTATCTGATGTACAGGCAATGGAGAGAAGTTACTAGACAGTATATACAAACAAGGAACCGATCTGATATCAAGATCTTAAAGCACAAATTTATCACCAACAACTATCTTGATTTTATTATTCCGTTGATAGACTCGAATGAACAATTAGGGGAGGACTTCCTGAAAGGATACGGTATCATTGAGTTGCGACAAAAATTTCTAGAGAGTTACGGCAAGACAGGGCCAGAGATTCTTAACCAAGAGTTACTGGAGCATTTAGACCAATTAAACTTATCGGAAACCAAAATCGATAAGACAACCAAATTTGTTTTTGTTCCTGTTGCTACTATTGGCTGTGGTAAAACAACGATAGGCTTGACCTTATGTGGCCTTGACCCTGATAACTGGGGTATTGTCATCAATGATGATATACCAAACGGTAAGGACGCAGCGAGTCACCTAGTTGAAGCTCTTCAGCAGGCTCTACAGAGCAAACAGTGTGTGATTTTTGACAAAAACCATCACCAGTTTAGAGAACGCAAAAGCACCCTAGAAATTTTCAAACAAGTGAATTCTTTTAATTACACTAAATATATTTGTTTGGATTTTAGTAAGTCACTTCAGGATCCTGAAAATCTGTGGAAAGTGACTACTGACCGAGTCATCAAAAGAGGAGATAATCATCAATCCATTAAAGTTGTTTCTGATGGCGAAGCAATGGTTAAGGGGATTATGAGTGGCTTTATCAAGAGAATCAACCCAGTGGACCCAACAAGAGAACCAGACTCTGGATTTGACCTGATTATCGATTTAGAAGTCAATGAAAATAATTCATCATTGGAGAACGCAAAACTGATTTTGAAGGTTCTGCAAGAAAACTATCCTTTGGCATTTGATCACAGTTACACAGATAAAGAATTCCAACAAAGCTTTCAAAAGGCATTAGACTACACTCCGGCCTTCACCAAGACTTTCAATAAGAAAAAGAAGGAACCTTCAAAGGAAAGTTCAAAACCTGTTTACTTCAGCATTGGTTTAAATGGAACCGACCAACTTCTAGGCCTCATATCTAATTTACTGGTATCCAAAGGTTTTTCCAATTCACTTTTGACTAAGCTGCAGATTGATAATAGAGTCCAATCAGAGTTCCATGTCACTTTAGCCCATATCACTTCCTTGAAGAAAGGAACAAAAAAAGAGAAATCAGTGTGGAAAGCATACAATCATTATTTGAAAGTTCATAATAAGTTTAATGTTTTTGCTCAGATAAAGTTAAATTCTCTGATTTGGAACGATAAGGCGCTGGCTGTTCTTGTCACACCTCTAAAATTCACAGAGGTAGGGACGAAGAGAGAGCTTGATTTTGAGTCGTCTCAGAAGTACCCACACATTACGATTGGAACAGTTTCGGCTGACATTAAACCTTACTATTCTAATGAATTAGCTGAAATTGCTTCTAAGTATGATCAAGAAGGTGAATACAAAGATGTTACTATTGTTACATTTAACGAAGAGGTTATCTTGACCAACCTACCACTCCTTATCAACTACTAACCTACGATTTACATACATTTTCTGCTGAATGACTATGTTATATATATGCATATATATATCTTAACATCCTCATCAAATAACACTTTGAGAGCCTTATCTAGTAAGCTAGTGCTTCAATTCTCTTCTATTTACTAAAATCTCCCTTGTTGTTAACGAAGACTTCCAAAACAGATATGGCAGCATATAATCTATTTTCGGCTTCTGGGAACACCAATGAGTTCTCAGAGTAGAAGACTTCATCAGTGACTTCCTCTGAATGACGAGGCAAACAGTGCATGAACCTCCAGTTCTTATCAGCAACATCAACATGCTCTTTAGAGATTTGGAAACCTTGAAATTTCTTTAGTTTGGCTTGTCTTTCGAATTCCTCACCCATCGAGATAAAAGTATCTGTGACTAATATATTAGATCCTTTTGAGGCCTCTATTGGGTCATGAATGAGTTCAAACATGGCTCCCGTTTCAGCAGAGACTTCTTGAGCTTTGGCAACGATCTTTTGATCGAATTCAATACCTTTTGGAGAAGCCACAGAAACATTGATACCATATCTTAAGGAGGCAATCAATAGGTCGTTTATGACATTGTTAGCATCACCAATCCAAGTCAGTTTCAAACCTTTAGTTTCACCGAAAGCTTCTCTAATAGTCAAAAGATCGGCAATAGCTTGTAATGGATGATATGTATCACAGAGAGAATTGATGATTGGAACGGAAGAGTGTTTAGCTAACCCTTGAATTTCAGAATGTGAGTTGACCCTAGCAAAGATAGCAGATACCATAGAAGAGATGACTTTGGAAGTGTCATATAGAGATTCATTGACACCTAACTGGATGTCATCTTTACCCAAGAACATTGGTTGTGCACCAAAGAAGGAGGCAGCGCCTTCTGAGGATATTCTAGTTCTGGTAGATCTCTTGGAGAACATCAAGGCAACAGTTTTACCCAAAAGTTTATCATGGTTTTCTCTAATTTCTGGTTTTGAGTCACTCTTTATGAGTTTTTTGAAAGATAAAGCTTTATCCACCAAAATTTTAAATTCTTCTGTGGAGAGATCAGAAATTGATATCAAATGACGAACAGGAGAAGAAGAAGATGCGGATGTCGACAATGAGCGAGCGGAAGAGGCCATTTTGAGAGAATGCAATGCCAATTTATTGAGGGATTTGAACATCGTATTTGAAGGTGGAGGTGTGAAAAATCTGGAAGATGTTTTCTCATCCTGTAGATGATTCATCGAGACAAAAGAGAAAATGCCTTCAAAAATATTGTCGGTTCGCGCAACATGAGAAAAGCCGTTATTACATAATCAGTTTATTCATCCTTCATAAATCGTTAATGCTGGACACTAATCTGCTGATTTCAGCTTTATAGCCAGTAATGTCTTTGTAGGCGTTGATGATTTCGTCAGCGAGCTTTTTCTTGTCCTGCGAGAAGTTCTCAACTGAACTTCTCATGCTCTGAATAGTACAATTCAGTGATGCATCTCCTTCCACTAGATTTAGCTTTGGCAACTTGAGCTTCGTTTTCCTTTTTATCTCAACATTTCCATATGCACCATGGTTCAATTTTTCTATTTCCCACTCATCTATAGCATCGTCACCTGGAAGTTCGCTAGATTACATGTCAGTAAGACCCGTCACATAATATCCTCAAACCATACATACCCTTCATACAAGGCATCTTCGATGTCCATATCATGTAATTTTCTCTGCATTAAAACTTCGTTTTCATTCAACGGCAATCTTCCATCGTCTATCATATCAAAGTCACCACCAAATCCACCATCGTCATCATCGTTCTCATTATAATCTTCTAAATTTAACGGATCTTGATCATCAAGAGATATGTATTCTGGTAAGTTTGAGCTCACCGGTGTAATTCCAATGGTATCTGCATCGGATACCGTTTCATTAGTAATATTTGAGTCTGTTATAGCCGGAAACTGAATTTGAACAGGGTCATCGTTTTGTTTCTTAATATTTTTCTTTTTTTGCTGTATAAATTGTTGATGAATTGTTTGACTTGGTTCTTGGCGTACACCTTCTTCAGCAACAACATCGCTATGAAGCTCGTCAGTGAATAATGGTATAGATAGCACGTTTTTTCTCTTTTTCTTTTTAATTTGAATGTTTATACTTTCGACGTTATCGTCTGGAGCCTCCTAGAAAACGATATAGTCAGTAATTGGAAATCAAATAAACCTCACCCCCAAAGCTTATATATACGTACCTCATTGAACGTCTTTATTTTCAATTTGCTTTTTCTGCTCCTTATCCTTTTATCTATTAATTCCGCTGTGTTAGTATTCAGCCAATGACCATCAAATTCATGATGTAACGCACCGTTATTTGGTTCATTCAGCTCTCCCTCAACTTCATCAGCATCATCCTCGAAACTCCTCCGCACAACAACACTTTTAGGCTTTCTAAGACTCATTTCAGGCTGTCGTCTAGCGCTTTGATCCTGCTTATTCACCTTGATGAGATTGCCATTTGGACTCATATTCATATTACTTTATACATTTTTTTCGCGAACAATACAAAAATCGAGATCAAAATTTTTTGTGAAACATAAACAAAAGTAAAGTCTGTTAAAAAGCTTTTGGAAAGAGAGCAACAAAGAAGAGTCAGCAGAGATGAGCGACCAGGAAGCAGCGGAGAAGCTTCACAATGCGATGCTTTCAGAAACAGAGAAAACACTATTCTCAGAGACAGAACTACGAAAGATTGCTGGGGTTGAGACAGCTGCTGACTTAATGATCATTGTTCAAGTGCTACTGAACCAAAGTCTGGTTAAGTTGGTGAAACAGAATGGTGACTTGAGGTTCCAGGCTGTGGAATCACAGGAAGCAGTGAAGAAATCTAATATGTCCGCTGATGAGTCCATAATCTATTCCTATATTGAGGCATCTGGAAGAGAAGGTATTTGGACCAAAACCATTAAGGCGAGAACCAACTTGCATCAACATGTTGTTTCCAGATGCTTAAAGTCGTTGGAAGGCCAAAGATATATCAAAAGTGTTAAATCAGTCAAGTACCCAACCAGAAAGATTTATATGCTTTATCATTTAACCCCGTCAATCGAAGTCACTGGTGGTCCTTGGTTCACTGATGGTGAATTGGATTCAGAATTCGTTGAAAGTTTGCTGACCATCATATGGAGATATGTCACCAGTGAGACATTCCCTAATGTTTTCTCTAATCAAGCTGATCTGAAGAAAAATCAATTGTATGCACCAAATTATAAGAATTATTGTACAGTTGAAGAGATTCTTGAGTTCATTATAAAATCTCAAGTGACCACTGAGGAGTTAATTGAGAACGATATCAGATCTCTCTGCCAAGTTTTAGTTTATGATGATAAATTGGAGAAAGTAAACTTGGACTGCTATAAATCAACTTTTCAGAGTGTTATTGACTTGAAAGAGGAAAGAATCGAGGATAGATTCTCAATTTTCGACGCTGCTTCATTTACACCATCGCAGAACCAAGAAGAAGAAACTATATTCTTTGATGAATACTTACTATGACCAAACAAACGGAAATAAAATCATATCTACAACTCTTCCTAGGTACATCAAAAACTGCATTTTCTATATTTATTATTACTCGGGTTAACAAAAGAAAAGAAAAAAGACTCTCAATCTCACAAGATCAACTCGTATTCGCCTCTAAATCTCTTTTCAGCGACTTCCCAGTTCAAAACTTTGAAGATCTGCTTAGCATACTCTGCTTTATTGTTATAGTACTGAATGTAATAAGCATGTTCCCAAAAATCAATTCCAATCAAAGCGGTGTATTTGGCAGGAACAGGATCTTGATTTGGAGAAGATAATAATTCCAGGACACCAGAGTCATTATTTTTGACTAACCAACCCCATCCAGAACCTTGGATTCCTAATAACAAAGCAGTGAAATTACTTTCAAAAATTTCCAGAGACCCATACTGCTCAACGATGGCGTTTTTCAAGGCTTCGCCACCTTGAGATGCATCTGAACCATTTGGGGCCAAGTTATCCCAAAAAAGAGTGTGGTTAATATGACCACCACCATTGAATTTTATGGCTTGTTGTAAATCGATTTGGGCCTTGACATCGTTTTGTGCAATTGAAGTTGTAATTTTTGCATATGCAGCATTCAAATTATTAACATAAGTTTGATGATGCTTGGAATGATGCAGTTCCATAATCTTGCTATTGATAAAAGGCTCAAGGGCATCATAGGAGTATGGAAGTGGTTGTAGTTTGAAAGACATAAAAAGTGTGCTATGGAATTTTTTGGTTAAGGTTGCAATTCTTTGAAACTGTGTCTACTTATTTGAAAAAGTGACCAGTATTTATAGCTTAGTTTTTGGACGAATGGCCCACTCTGTTTGCTTGGTTATCCGTAATTGGAAAGAAACTGCTCATCTCCTATTCCCCATCCAGTTTCTAGTTCTATTTCGATAACTAATAAGGTACTTGAATTGAAGTTGAATTCCGGTTATTTCCATAAAATGAACAATCGCACAATAGCCACCAAATTCAGGAACATCCCTTAACAGACTCTCAATTCATTCAATAGGACCACCATTCAGTCAACAGCATCATACTTGATCTGACAACTCATAATTACTAATGCCCGTCTGTTCATCTCAAGGAAAACGAGCAAATTGATTGAACAAATGCGCGAAGTTATTGAGTAAGGATTACCCTCTCATAGAATAGTATGCATGATCTTAGCGCATCTCCTTTTGATCAGGTCCTCAATTTGATTATCAATACACCAAACCGAAAGTATGGTTTCTCTCAGTACTCTAGAACGATTACCATAATGAAACATAATGCACCATGGCGGCTAATCCTGGCGGATCATGGTCACAATCTCATCTGTCCCAAAAGTGAAAGCTTCTAGTCTACAGCTAATAGAAGCCCGTAAGGTTGAACTACACTTCAAGCTTTACAAATGGTGCACTCCAAACTTTTATTCCAAGGCTACAAGCCAAATCTTGAGACAATGAGCATTTGCACAATTGGACCTGGGTTCTGGTTCAAGTTACTTTTGAATTTTGGACCAATGCTTGAAAAAGAGTCTAGATTGTAAAATAAATTCTGTACAGATGCAGTATGCTAGATTTAAGTCCTGCTTACCCTTTCATATTTGGGAGAGGCTCATACTTGAGACTCTTAAAGAGATCAGAGAAAGACTTTCCAACATGGCCGGGTAATGAAGAAAACTGAGCCACCCACCGGAAGATTTATCTCACTCTAAAGCTGGAAAAATAAGTCCTGATCCTCTTTCTAAGTGCATTTTATACATAGAAATGAGTGGTAGGTAATATTGATAAGCAGAGCAGAGAAATGCCCAATTAAGATTTCGAATGTAATAATACTCATTGTAAAAAAAAATATTATATTAGCTATATTAATACATTGTAGCAGAGAGAAGTTTAGGGCGCACTCTAATTCTTTTTTCTAGTTAGAAGGTTCTCTCATCATTTGATACCAAAATCAGCTCTCGAAAGGAACAGTTGAGTGTGACATTAAAGGATTGAGAGTTCTCTTTGAGTTCTCCTGGATGAGGCGGGCAGAGATTTTCGCGATTTCGACAACCCAACGTACGTAAGTTAACTTTAGGATCTACACACGCTCAACTGACTGTCGTTTATTCAGTTTACAATTCTAAACCCAGCTCGGTCGTAATTCTGCCCAATTTCGTCAGGGTATAAAAAATGCAGTTTAACGGATCGCTATTAAATTAAGCACACCTGAATAAGATCGTTAACTTCGAATCTCTGAGTTCTCCACTGTATTTTGGTACTATGAGTCCTGGAAGTTACAGTCCGTATTTCTCTGAATTGGTCGCCCTTTGTTAAACTAACTAGAAGGAATAAGGAAAAGACCTATATCGTGGACAGGAATAGGCTTTGGGTAATCTTCATCTACGACAGACGTTATCCTCTGGCAACGGTTGACCAGGCCACTACTAGAGTCTGGCAGGATCACATCACCCTGAAAGCAGACGCTGCACTGTCCAAAATTGGTAACTGATCAAAAAATATTCTACACAATCCTTGTGTAGATTAGAAAACGACCGGAGTAGCGAGCGAGTAGCGGGCTTCAACGGGCTTCAGCGGGTTTCAACGGGCTTTTACTAATCCGTAACAATATAACGGTTCAAAAAAATCTGTTCACACATAAAACTTGAAAATTCGTTCTCTATGGTCAGTTCAAAAGGTTGACTTTCTTGAAAGAGGCCAAGTATTATACCTGGTAATTGGAATAATGTGGTATATCAATATTGTGAGACGAAAAGGCTTTATTCAATGTGACTGATAATGTTGCATAGCAGGAGATAGCATAGCAGGAGATAGCATGATGAAATACGTCCTTTTGAACTTATTCCGCAAATCATGTGAACAATTCTACTTTTCGTTAAACCCTTCACTAGCCTGGACTAATGCCGTCGACTTTTTTTGGGCTCGTATTTTAATCTTTGGATCCATAAAATTATGTTCATTAGATGGTTCTTGTAATTGAACTTTCACAAAATCTGTTTGACAATAGAAAATTCTTGATCAGAAATTTATAAAAGATGCAACTGCTTCTTCTTCCTAGTTTTGCGGGGAGTTGATAAACTGCTTTCTCTCAAGTCTGTATTGACAGAGTTCTAAGAATCTAATTAGCTAATCGACGATCGATCTGAGTTCTCTTCACTTCTTTTTATTGCGATCAAGTGAGGGTTATTGGAACGAGTTGTTTATATTAAAATTTTCTGGAACCTACTTAACCTTCATGCATATATGCATACTCCAATCTTTTTCTTGAAAAAAAGAGAATAAGCGATAATTTAGCAAGTACGTTCGGTAATTTCAGAACTGAGCTGACTTAGATCTGTTATCTCAGTTAATCAGGCATACTTCTGCACGGAACCCCCTTCTGCACAGGAACACAATCTGCACTTGATTACATCAGCTTTTGAAAAGAGTATGCTGTAATATGCAAGCCTAACGTGCATCAAGATAATTATACACCTCAAAATTTGGTACATGCTTGCAATCCTAGCGAACCAGCCATCCAAGAGAAAGCCCATTTTTGTATTCCACTCTTTCCTATGTAATACTTTATGTTCTCGAGTCCTTTTTTTTGTTTGTACAAAAGATGCACCGTCGTAAACCGGCGAGAATGAGCCCCTAAGGAACTATTGTGTCATTTATCAACTAATAAGTGGCATCAGGTAACTTTTAGTGAGCTCACGTACTTTCCAGATATGGACACTGTTCCATAACCGGCTCTTGTGAGGGCTCTACAATCTGAAAGTGCCTATCAGACGCCAGAGTCCATTTTTACTATTCTTCCCATTTGTATAGCATAAATAACACTCTCGTTTACAGTTGAACTAGTATAATGTAAACATCATCTATTTGTATGGTTACACACTTAAATATCAAGTAACAATTATGTCTTCACACGATAATGCTGCTCGTATCACATTTGACAACACCTACTTCTCATTTCAGCTAAAACGGCGGATATAGAGAAAAATGTCTTAGAGGATAATACTTAATACTTGATCCTTTACTCACTTACTTTTGTATTCGCAAATTGATGGATAAGGTCTAGGATAACGTAGGCCGGCAAAAAAAGTTTACACTATCTTGCGGGTCCTTTTGATATCTCTATTGGTGCCTCGTCTATCATTTCTAATAAGTTGGATTTGAAACCCCCCAGTGTGCCTCAGTGTGCCTTAACAGCAGAAAGGTTTCGATTACTCCTCTACGGCTGATATTCGTAATGTTACTGAAAATCGTTGTTTTTACCTATAGCACAGCACAGCTGGATCTATTGAGATGAGAAATAATTTCATTACCCATCTTCCCATCAAACGACAGCATATTCCAATAGTTGGTTCACATAAGGCGTTATATTAGCCATCATTAATCCTAGTAGTAGGTGTCCCCGTAGAGGCTAGTGCATACATGTAACATTTTGCACATAAATCTTTATGGAAGTCTAGGATTGCTGATCGGCATAAAGATTCAAGATTTAAGAGCCGTGGATTCAAGAGCCGCAAACTCAGAGCAAACCTAGCATTTGCTTCAGCCCAATAGCTCGTAAATTACGTTCCCCTTAACTATTCAACTGCAATTGGGCCTGAGAAGTATGAGAGCTCTTGAGTTTTGTGAAGCGTCTATGGGGATTGGTATGCACCATTTCATAACTCCTGCACACAGCCTTCATGTAAGAAGGTTTCAAACCAAAAGATCAACAAATATCAGTAGCAGGACTCAGAGGTACAGGATTTCTGTGTTGTTGTCTAACAGTAGTTCACCATGCATTTAAGACACATTTAAAGAATTTGAACATAATAGTGAAGCTAATGTTACTAATTTCCTCTCATACCTTACAAAGGGCCAGGGTTGTGTAGCAAGTATTTACGACTGGAGCAACTCTCCCAATAAACTTCAAATATGCAGAGTTGAGACCCCAGGGAAAAGCTATGACAGTAATCCAGAACCAATTCCATCGGAAACACCTTTACACCACCACACAAAGCGCACGTTCTTTTCCACCACAGATTGATTACATAATAACATAAGATTCGCGAACTCAAACATGTAGAAGTAAACAAACAAAAATCTAGCAATGGTACTTTTCTCCTCACTCCAGGTAAAGTAAAGTTCAGTTTACTTGTTAGGGAGGAGGAGATGAGGTGTGCACGGATAAGAGGCTCCTCTCATTGATGCACCTGATGCTGTATGCTGGACTTGCTGTCTCAGAATTAGCATATGGCGTCCTATGCAAACTTTTCATGTTGTTTACTGTTTTTAGTGTTCTGGGATCTGACAATTGCAGTGCTTAGTTCTGCTCATGGATGACATGCACTCATTTCTCAAAGATATTTAGCGAGATGGTTGATGAGATAGTTCCAAGATGTATGCACTACTGCGTGGAAGAAAGCATTTCGGTATAGCGTACTGTTGTGCAGCATGCATTTTGCTTCGCTGCGAGGAGTTTTTCCACCTTTTACTGCTTTAACCAGCAGAACTACCTCACCTCTACTCTACTTTCTTCACTAACGGGTAAATATCTGTGATATGTCTTAGTAAATCATGAAGTTATACTCACTTCTACACTCATCTTCGTTTACTTTTATTGGCCATGACTTACTTCATGCTGTTTTGATATGACCATTCTGGTACAATTTTGGCACACTCTCTGTCTATTTTTTAAGGCCATCCTTTTTGTGGTACTTCCTCACTTCCTAAAATGGAATTTAGGTATGTCTCAAATGTTCCTGCACCCTAATTTGGAACCCAGAATATCCTTGCTGCTTCATCTTGGTACTCTTACTAGCGCACTTCATGCTATTTTTGGGATAATCTCACTGATTCTTCCTTGCATCAATATTTATGTATTATCATCAAAGGTATATACTATCCTACTTGTTCCAGGGAGGCTTCCAGAAACACGACAACGAGTTGCGAAGCAAAACTTTCCCATGGTATTATGAAAATTTTTCACGGGTGATGGGTTCTGAGACATTTCATTCACTAAACACACATCGATCCCCAAAGATCTGCCTCTCTCTTTAATGGGAATAGTTTTCAAATGATCATATTATGTACCTCGAAGCATGTTGCCACTATTGATTGTTTGTAATTAAGAAACTTTTCCATTTAGTCTGAAATTGGAAAAAGATTATACAGGAAGAAGCAAGTGATAATCATATTTTAAGAAACAATCATCTCTCCGTGGTTTATATTTAAACTCTTTAGATTGCACATTTTTTCTTTAGATTTTGAAATCAAGAAATAAGTTTCTTTCCAACTACAAATACGATCATGAGCTGGAAGCTAGCTTCAGTTCTCATTCCCCTTCTCTCTTCACCAGTTTTGGCTGCTTTCAATTCAGCCTGTGACTTTGCTGGGACACCATCAGGAACGGGGTTCAATGCCAAGTTCTATGACTTCCCTTGGACTGGTACTCAAATTCATGATGCTAATTTTGCTTCATATGGTTATAAGAATCAAACACAAACAAATACTGCTTCTGGTATCACAGATCCTAACTTTTCAGTCACACCTCCAAATAATGATCCATTTGTTCAATACTCAGGTGAACTTTTCGGTCAAACTGTCGAGTTAAGTAATTTTGTTGTTGAGCTTACAGGCTACTTTAAAGCTGATGCGACAGGATCTTATCAGTTTCAGCAGGCTGGTGATGATTCTGTCATTTTATTTATTGGTTCCGATGCCTTCGATTGTTGTAATGTTGATTCGAACAAGCCATCCACTGACTATTACACGTGGAATCAAGGAAACTACCTAAACGTCAATCCAGGCGTTTCCATTGATCTCAAAGCTGGTGGCTATTATCCAATTCGTGCTGCTATTATTAACTCTCAGGGACCAGCTCGTCATTCGTTAAAGGTCACTAAACCTTCTGGCCAGGTCGTTGATACTGACTGGTCCAGCTATATTTATCAATACCCAGACACAGAGGATAATGGCGTTTGTCTTGTCACTACAATCATAACTACTTCTACCTGGACAGGCTCTTACACGACTACTCAGTTGACTACCACTGGATCGACGGTTTCTGAAGTTATTGAGGTACCACCTTCCACTGTTACTACCACAGAACCATGGACTGGCGATTTCACTACCTCTACCACAGCCACAGGAACTGACGGTACTAACACTGTCATTGTTGAAATTCCTCCTGCTGTAACTACAATTCCATGGACTGGTTCATACACTACTACCTACTACACCACTGGTACTGATTCATCTTTTACTAAAGTTGTTGAAATCCCTCCAGCTGTAACTACAATTCCATGGACTGAGTCTTATACCTCAACCTACACTACTGTCGGTACTGACTCCTCCAGTACGATTGTTGTTGAAATTCCTCCTGCTGTAACCACGGTTCCATGGACTGGCTCATACACTACTACCTACTACACCACTGGTACTGATTCATCCTTTACTAAGGTTGTTGAAATTCCTCCTGCTGTAACTACAATTCCATGGACTGAGTCTTATACCTCAACATACACTACTGTCGGTACTGATTCCTCCAGTACCATTGTTGTCGAAATTCCTCCTGCTGTAACCACGGTTCCATGGACTGGCTCATACACTACTACCTACTACACCACTGGTACTGATTCATCTTTTACTAAGGTTGTTGAAATTCCTCCTGCTGTAACTACGATTCCATGGACTGAGTCTTACACCTCAACATACACTACCGTCGGTACTGATTCCTCCAGTACTATTGTCGTTGAAATCCCTCCTGCTGTAACCACGGTTCCATGGACTGGCTCATACACCACTACCTACTACACCACTGGTACTGATTCATCTTTTACTAAGGTTGTTGAAATTCCTCCAGCTGTAACTACGATTCCATGGACTGAGTCTTATACCTCAACATACACTACCGTCGGTACTGATTCCTCCAGTACTATTGTTGTTGAAATCCCTCCAGCTGTAACTACAATTCCATGGACCGAGTCTTATACCTCAACATACACTACTGTTGGTACTGATTCCTCCAGTACCATTGTTGTCGAAATTCCTCCTGCTGTAACCACGGTTCCATGGACTGGCTCATACACTACTACCTACTACACCACTGGTACTGATTCATCCTTTACTAAAGTTGTTGAAATTCCTCCAGCTGTAACTACAATTCCATGGACTGAGTCTTACACCTCAACATACACTACTGTCGGTACTGACTCCTCCAGTACGATTGTTGTTGAAATTCCTCCTGCTGTAACCACGGTTCCATGGACTGGCTCATACACTACTACCTACTACACCACTGGTACTGATTCATCTTTTACTAAGGTTGTTGAAATTCCTCCTGCTGTAACTACGATTCCATGGACTGAGTCTTACACCTCAACATACACTACCGTCGGTACTGATTCCTCCAGTACCATTGTTGTTGAAATCCCTCCTGCTGTAACCACGGTTCCATGGACTGGCTCTTACACTACTACCTACTACACCACTGGTACTGATTCATCCTTTACTAAAGTTGTTGAAATTCCTCCTGCTGTAACTACGATTCCATGGACTGAGTCTTATACCTCAACATACACTACTGTCGGTACTGACTCCTCCAGTACGATTGTTGTTGAAATTCCTCCTGCTGTAACTACGGTTCCATGGACTGGTTCATACACTACTACCTACTACACCACTGGTACTGATTCATCTTTTACTAAAGTTGTTGAAATTCCTCCAGTTACAACTACAGTTCCATGGACTGGTTCATACACTACTACCTACTACACCACTGGCACTGATTCATCTGTCACTGAATTCGTCGAGACACCTACTTTCCACTATTCCAACTCTTCATCTATTCAAACTCAACCTCCAGCAGTTGTTACATCTACAAGCACCATTTTGATCCCTGGAGGTCCATCTGGTAAGGTTCCAGGTACTACAAGCACAACTTCTATATCCTATACCAGTTCTTTAAGCACATATACTAAGGTTGTGACTAATTGTGGAACCAATGTGTGCTCAGAATCTACCTCTACAGCTGTTGTTGTTGTTATTATTACTACTACTAGCGGTGACGCCACTGCTGGTTCTAGTTCAGCAGTTACGTCCACTCACACGCCTTCTGCTCCAGGAACCAATGCTTCAGAAAGGGGCTCAAGCTCTTCTACTACCCATCCGAGCTTGGAAACTTCACCAGGTGGAGCATCATCTAGTTCTGTTATTGTTTCAACTTACGAAGGTATGGCTAACACAATCGCTTTTTCCATTCTAGGATTAGTCGCTCCAATTGCTGTTTTGTTATAGTTCGCAATCCTCGATGTTAGATTGACTTTGAATTCCAAAGACTCCATCAGAATTGTTTCTAATTCGCCTATACGCCTGAGATCCTTTTTCATATACGACCAATAGTTTGATTCTGTATATAGGTCAGTTCTGTGATTCATTATATGCTTTTGAAAATCTCCAGAAAATCTTATTGTTGTAGAATATCGATTCTATTGTTAGTTTTGCCCCCTTCTAAAGCCCATGCATGATATAGGACGCTAGGGTCTATGTGGCTTCAACATCCATTCAATTGTTCGTCACTCCAGCCTTGGCAAACTCAAAGAAACTGAGAAAGCTAAATATGATTTGTTAAGGCGCTCTCAAAGCCATTCAAGCGGTCACTGTCAAGTATAGAATAGTGTTGATAGATGGGAGCTAAGATATAGTACTTCCGCTAAAAAGAAATCATTACCCGACCGAAGTTAGGAACTTGTAACTTGTTATCGGAAATCTCGTGTGCCAGTCGGAATTTCTTTACCGATAAACGTTTAACACCAGAAACAAGCTGATAAACGAAGAACTCCAGACTAAATAAAATAGCGAGGATGACAGATGATAGCACATCTACAGAGCCACCTGGATCCACTCTGCAAACAATAGAACACACCAATGGCAAGGTTCCCAAGAAAAAACGCGCTAAGTACAGCAGAATTGGGTGCTTGGAGTGCAAAAGAATGAAGGTTAAGGTGAGTACTTTTCGGAGTTCATCTATAGGGCAACATACTGACTCTCATGGACTAACAGTGTGATGAACTGAAACCTACATGCACTCGCTGCCGTAAGAGCACCAGAGTGTGCATCTATCTCAAGGCACAAGAGAGATCTGACATATCAAAAATTCAACGCACTTCTACATCTTCTCACAATGTCAACTCTACTCCATCTAATCTTATGGAAAGTATCGATTACGATATATCGCTAAAAATTGATGAGATTCTTGCTAAAGAGCTTGACTCTTCTGCAAATACTGCTCTCAGTCCCCCAGTCTCGAACTCCGAGCTTTATTCTGTCATCGATCAGCATTCTTACAATGTGATACGCTCGTATGAACAGCTAGATCGAACAATATCGAATAACAGAGAATTATTAAATGATGAAGCTGTCCATTTTATCCCTCTGGAAACTTTTAAATTGTTCAAAGACTTGTCCCATAAGCATTATTTTGCTATTTTTTATAAGAGCTTCTCTCATTTATTAATGCCTTTCAAACCTGATGATGGATTAAACCCTGTGAGGGACATTCTTTTGTCGTACTCTTTCAGAAAAGATTATTTATATTATGCTATACTAGCCTCAGGGGCCAGACTATCCTACAAATCAACATCACTTGAACAAGATCAAACTGAATTTTCTGTGTTTATGAAAAAATCTTCTTCGATGTTGAATGATTTCACTTTTCTCCAAACTTATAAACCTGATGATCAGTCATTGGAGGTCGTCCACCAGAAACTAGAGCCTCTATTACTTACGATTCTCCTATTGACGTCTGATAATGCTGCTAGTCTAGAACAGACTTGGAGGGGTCATCTACGCGGGGCCAAAGAGCTACTTCATAAAGTCTATATTGATAAAATTTTCCCAGAGACTAAGATATTACTGTTCTGTAAATGTTGGTTTACATCCTTTGAGATTCTTGCAGGTCTCAGCGCGCCTCGTGGTGGTACTGCTGTATCTGATGGAGAACTAGAAAAACTTGTTATAAATACCGATACCCAATATGAAATGGCAATATTGAAATCATTAAAGCTAATAGATGACCAAGGCTTTAACTGTCTTTTCGGATTTCATAACTCGTTATTAGCTGCACTTACCGCTCTCACAAATCAGCTACGGTCCATAAACAAGAAAGATGGTTCTTTTGCACCAGGTCATGTCCTTGAACTGATGTCGAAAGTACAAGAGTTGAACGAAATGAAATTCAACGACCCTTGGAAGACCGTCTCACACAATGCCTATGCAAATGCTTGTTTGTTAACGATTCTCTCAATATTTCTTGAGGTTCCTTCCAACAATCCTGTTGTATCACAATTGGTACATTCCATTCTAGGAACATTATACCGGACGTTATCAGACACACCTGGAATGCATTACGAGCTGCTATTGCTCCATTGGCCCATTTCAGTAGCGGGACTGAACTGTACGACAGCAGAAGACAAATACAGTGTTGAACAATTGTTGAAAATACTGATCTCTTTAGGGACAGGGTCCGCCAGACACGTTCTCCACAAGATTAAGAAGCGGTGGAACAATGAACAGAACGTGGATGATGTTGATATAGTCACATATTAATAAATAGACCGATGCGTGTATCTAATCAGTTGAAGAAAAGATCAGATAGTTCTAATATTTTCTCTGTGTGAAATATTCTAGAATCGCATGTTCATTTACTTCAGCTGATAAGCTCAGAAGCGATGATTTAGTGCAACACGTAGATTTTGTGAAATAAATTAGCGTATTCTGCTATGTAGCCTCATTAATATTGAGATAAAAGAAGATAATAGCTGGGAAGTTTACTCGTACCATAAAATCAAAGACCTCATATCCACACCAATCAGCAACCGCTCAAAGCAGAATGCAGATAGATATCAGAATCAACAACACCCGATCTACAAGAAGGCATGTCTTTCGCCTCTGATAGTGGGGCACTAACCAGTCACTAATCAGTGCTAGCGTAAGTCAAGAACTATACCAATCTGTGATGCACTACTGATTGTGCTGGATCGGAATTAGTCTCAAGAGTCTCAAGAAAATGATTGTCGAAACTCCAACGGTTTCGGAGTTCAAAACTCTAAACTTTTCATTAAGTTATTTACCTGGCTTCCTCTCAAAGCATTTCCCTTATCTCAGTGCATCTCTCCTTGCAGAATTCGGAATCGGAATTTATCAGCATCAACTCATGGCTGGCGCATTGCGAAAAGTCTTCCACAACTCTGCGATGGGATGAGCTGAGACAAGGTCGTCGACCTATATCTTACTTATATATACTCTGAATTTACTGTTAATGCATCTTCGTGGCTATGTGTAACTTGTCACAAAGAAGCTGTGAAGTCGATGTCAAACGGGAACGCTGCTATTGCTGCTCTGCTTAAGAGGCTGGAAGTGCCACATGGAGATGAAAAACATCTCAGTATACTGCAGAATCCTGACCTGGAACCAATGCCTCCTTCGAGAAGAACATGGGGCTTCTTGTCCTTTACTGGTTACTGGGCTGTCTTGAATATCTCCATTTGGACTTGGTCTGTTGGCTCGTCGTTACTATCTACCGGGTTGAACATCCAACACTCTATGGGTGCTTTGACCATTGGAAACATTTTCATTGTCCTATACGCCATCTACAATTCGAAACCTGGTGAGGTTTACCACATCGGATTCACCGTCTGTCAGAGAATTGTGTTCGGTATCTATGGGTCAGGTATTGGTATTGTTATTAGAATCATCCTGTCCATTGTGTATTATGGAAGTCAAGCTTGGTTAGGTGGTTTGTGTTTTGTTGTGATGTTCTCGTCCTTCAGTAAGAGCTACTTAGAGATGAAGAACACCTTTCCTGAGTCTGTTTCCATGACCACTCGTGATTTCATCGGTTTTTTTGTTTTCCAAATCATCTCTATTCCATTTTTTTGGATTAAACCTGAAAGAATGAATCTTTTCGTGAATCTTTCATGCGTTATAACTCTAATTGGTATGCTTGCCATGTTCATCTATCTAGTAGTGCTTAATGGAGGTCCAGGCCCTATTTACCATCAAAAAGTGGAGCTAAGCTCAGGTAAGACTGCTTGGATGTGGCTATATGCAATGAGTACTTGGTATGGTGCTTTATCTCCCGATATCACAAACATTTCCGATTTCTCAAGATTCAGCACTAGTACTAAGAAACTACAACTAGGAACATTCGTTGGTATCTTCTTCACTGAAATTATCCCATGTGCAGGCTTAATATGTGCAAGTATTTGTTCCCAGTTATACGGACAAAAATACTGGCTTCCAACTGATATCTGTCTACAGTGGCTAAGAGATAATTACTCCTCAGGTACTCGAGCTGCCTGTTTTTTCCTTGGTTTTTCTTTCATGGTCTCTGAACTATCTTTGAATTTGTTGACCAATGGGTTTGCCGGTGGTATGGATCTTGCTGGAGTGTTTCCAAAATACATCGATATTAAAAGGGGTGCTATTCTTACCGCACTGTTGAGTTGGGTCGTTCAACCATGGAAATTCTACAACACTTCTTCTACATTCTTAGCAGTTATGAGTAGTTTTGGTGTGATTGTTACCCCAATCATTGGTATTATCATCTCTGATTTTGTTCTACTCAGAAAATGTAGATTACCTATGAATGACCTGTACACTACTTCCAAAGATGGTCAGTTCTACTATATGTATGGTGTCAACTGGAGAGGTGTTTTTGTTTTTATTGTCAGTGTTGCTCCCGGTCTTCCCGGTATTGCAGTTTATGCTAATACCAATATCCAACTGAAGACTAATATTATGGATTACTTTTACGGAAGTATTATCTTTTCATTCTTCATTCCGTTAATCCTATATTACCTCATTGCTAAATTTATTTTCCCAATTAAGTTGAAGGAAAACTACAACTCTTTTGATACATTCAACGCCTTTACCTCAAAGGAATGTCTTGATTTGGCAATGGTGCCTTATGATGGTGTCCATGAAGAAGTTGTTATTCATCTTGATGACTTGGCTTCAAAGGGTTCAAAATCTCAAGAGAAGATTCAGTTCGACCAAGAAGCTACAGGTAGCTCTTCTAGTATTTAGTGTGTGATTTAAAATTTCTATTGTTCTGTGTTTTGAAACAGTGCATTGTTGTAGAAGTCAGAAGTGACCCCTCAAAATCAGCATCAAAAACACGCTTCACATAACGATAATATGGCACAATGAGTCACAAGGTGAAGCTACGCCCTGTTTTACTTCAAACGAAAAACGAAATCGTACGATCTCTACTCAGGATTTTTCCATGAACTGTATATTTCTAATGGCTTCTATCGTTTCTGTACTTCGCATCTGCTAAGATCTTGTACCAGTTAGCATTTACCACGAAGTAGGATTCACTGGACGCTAGCACAAATATACCAATACCCAAACCTATCCATAAGCCTGGAAGAGCCAGTTTCTTGGTGAAGGCGAGATATAAAGCTAAAGGAACAGCAATAAGGTAATAAGCCATCAAATTCAGGTTACTTCCAATCTTTTGGCGACCTTGGCCTCTTAAACAACCAGCTGCGATAACATTAATGGTATCCACCAATTGGTTTATAGCAAGGATTTTAATGACTTGTTGGGCCAAAACTGAAACTGCTTGATCATCTGTGAACAATGCAACTATGAATGCTCTTCCATTATATACAAAAGTAGCAGTGACTGAACCTAAAATCAAGGAAATGTACAAAGAGACCCTTGTTGCAATTTTAGCATTGAATATGGATTGGGCACCAACATGAGTTGCAATTCTTGTAGAACCTGCAATACTAACACCAAATGGGATCTGGAAAATTAGAGTACAAAGAGTAGAAGCAATTGATTGTGCAGCCAAAACCTCAGTTCCTAAATGTGAGGCACTCAAAGTCAAAATTTCAAAAGCAAGGAACTCAGCTTCAATCATGATGACACCTGGAAGCGCTAATGAAACCATAGGACCCCAGTTTTCAAAACTTCTCTTTAATTGTAGACCACCCCAGCATTTCTTCCCATCAATAAAGAGGACGTAGGCAAACAAAAGTACAGCCATCAGAGTATAGTTAATGGCAGTAGCTAAAGGAGCACCAGCGAAACCAATACCAATTCGAGAATCCCAGACTAATAGATAATTCAGGATAATATTGATGGGTGTACAAATGAAGAGAACATATTGGGCAGCATTGAAGATTCCCTGAGCCTGTAAAAATCTTTTACCAGTTTCGAACAAGATATAACCCGGGGATCCAAAAGAGATGATTCTTAAGTATACTTGGGCTAAATCAGTCAACTCTTTGTTTGGAACAAACACATGTAAGATAGCACTCGAACACCACCACACAGTAATAACAGGCACTGAAATGAAGAAGATCAAGAGAGAGCATCTTTGAAAATGTAGCCCCACCATCTTCTCATTACCAGCTCCATAAGCCTGCGAGCATAAAGTATCCAGGCAAGTGGCCATGCCGTTGAAGATAGCATTTGTGATATTGAACGTCATGGTGGAAAGCGATACAGCAGCTAGTTCAGTTTTACCCAGATGTCCCACAGAGAAGATCGATACAACGGTTAATGAGTATTGTAGGAATAGAGTGATAATCAGTGGGATAGATGACTTCCCAATCACAGAAAGTTCTGTCTTAAGGTCAGTCGGTGGCACGACCTTGATTCCAGCTTCTACCTGTACCTGCTGCGATGACCCATAGTCAGCGACCTCAGCGTCCTTTGTGATGAGCTTGTTCGTAGACATTGTTGCAGTTTTAGTTGGAGAGTTAGAATCATTGTGAAGAACTAACTGAAAGTTTTATCGTTAGAAAACAGAGCTTTATGCATTAGAAGCCCATTTATCGCTTCCTCTCTTTCTATTTGATCTGATGTGCTCACAATCAGAGCATCGGAATAGAAGAGAATATTCCGATCGGGATCTCGCATTATCAACAAATCGGAATTTTTGAGGTATTCCGACGTCAACAATTGCGAGGTCATCTTTGATCATGTCCACTTAAATGATTCCGACATCCAGCTTGTGAGTACTCCAATGGGCATATAAGACCACCCAATGCTCCCCCTTTTCTTTTGCTGAATTATGATTCTGTAACAATATTATCCAAAAATGCTCCCAATTAAAGTTGTCCAATCTTTGGCTCTATTCCTCCTCGCCAACTACTCGTATGCTGCTCCAGTCGGTGAAGCTGAGTCTCAACAGGTTCTTTTGAATTGCGAGATCGAGTCTACTGATGCCGCAACGTCCAGGACTATCACCACAAAGACTGGCAGAGCTAACTTGCCATTCTTAGACCAATACTTTGGTCCAATCTTGGACAATATTGGTGCTGTTCAAGTCAATTCCGTTGCTGGTCAACCAAAAAGACACCCAGAAGTCGCTATCACCGATCATGTTTCCTCAATGTTGGTCAAAGACAATTACAATTACCCAGATCCAGATGATTTGAGGGATTTGAACGGTTCTGCTGTCTTATATCGTGGTGGAGAATTTGGCGGTATTGACACTTTTGCTCATTTACCATATGCTGAATGTTTCAACCCATCTAACTACGAATCAAACTCATTCGATATTGCTATTGTCGGTGCTCCCTTCGATTCTGGTGTCTCCTTTAGACCAGGTGCCCGTTTCGGTCCTCATGGTATCAGAGCTGGTTCCAGAAGATTGGCTCCAGCTTACTCTGTTTATGATGGTGCTGATCCTTATGGTTCATGGGCCAAATTGGTTGACTGTGGTTCTATTCCAGCTACTCCATTGGATAACAGAATTGCGTTGGATCAATTATACCGTGGTACGAGAGCTATTGGTAAACACAGTACTACTGAAAAGAATAAGTATGCTGTTCCAAAAGTTTTCACTTTGGGTGGTGACCACACCATCACTTTACCAGCTATAAGAGCTGCTTATGAAAACTGGAACAGTTCCATTGCTGTCATCCACTTTGATTCTCATCTTGATACATGGAACCCATACTATTTTGGTGGTAACATCACTGAATATCAATCAGTTAACCATGGTACTTACTTACATTGGGCTCACGAAAAAGGTTTATTGGCTCCAGAAAGCAACATCCACGTCGCTATCAGAGGTCCTTATCCGGGTCCAGAAGATGTTGAACATGATATTGAATGTGGTTTCGACAGAATTTTGGCTCGTGAAATTGACACCTTAGGTGGTGAAATTGACCACAAAACTGGTAAGGTCAAATCAGCTTCTGATATCATCATTCAAAAAATCAAAGACAGAGTTGGTGACAACTACGTTTATATCACTGTTGATGTTGATTCTATGGACCCTGCTTTCGCTCCTGCCAGTGGTACCGTTGAACCAGGTGGATGGACATCAAGAGAATTGTTGACTGTCTTGGATGGTTTGAAAGGTTTGAAGGTTGTAGGTGGTGATGTTGTCGAAGTTGCTCCAGCTTACGATACTGCTTCTGAACAAACTTCTATCGCTGCTGCTCAAGTCGCTGATTCCATTATCACTTTAATGATGATTGATTCTGAAAAGGAAGTCTAAACTGATTAGTTTAGACACTTTTAGGTTTATATACTAATATTAATGAAAAATTCATGAGCATTCGAATCCAGTTTTTGTACTATGAGAAATCTTCAATTTGCTGGAGTTTTGTGTCTCTGTGGAAATAGGTCAAATTCCAACTAGTGATTGCTTCTCGAAAGAGGGAAGATATACGAGGGCACTCACGTGAGTGAATATTTACGACCTGTTGCTGTTACCCGTCTTTGATCGGGGATAACCAAGTGATTACCGATCACCGTAAGCATTGTCTCGCAGAGAGAGAGAGAGAAAGAGAAAGAGAAAGAGAGAGAGGCATGAGCAAAACAGTTGAACCTGGAATTGAGCTGCATACCAACCGGATAAGCCCCGTCTCTTATCTCTGCTTACCCAGAAACCGTTTCGATTGATTAAGTAAAACATTTTGAAAGCACAGCTGGTCCCTAATTAAAGGTTTATTTGGTTCTATTTGAGAGTATGAGCAGAAGTAGAAGACTGGCTCGCTGTGAAGAATGCAAAAGACGCAAGAAACTATGTAAAGGCCATGGCGATTCCTGTGATTATTGCACTAAAAAAGGTGTGCGATGCATTTTTAACTCATTCCGTATGGTTAATTTTTCACAAGTGTCGTCACAACAATCTATCAATAATGTCAATGTCAGCACTAATGACAATGACAGTTCCCGAATAATGCCAATTGAAACTAAGGCAAAAAGTAGAAAGCAATGCCTAACAAAATCAAAATTATTGCTATTCATAAAAGATCTAATGAGACAACAATATTCTAACACAAATAGTTCTTCTGCTCATTTAGATCTTATGATCAATTCCTCTTTTCACCTCCCTCTCATTGAAAGTCGCATCTTAGCAAACTCTGCAAACTCTGCAGACGTGCATGTAATCATTGATCAAAATGTGACGAAACTTGTTAACGATAACCTTTCGCTCGCTACAAACTCTTCACTTTCAAGCTTCTTTATAAGTTGTATTAGAGTTGACGCTCTTAACTTGTCAGGAAATGCACTCCTGACTCTTGAGTCCATCGAGCAATTCTCAAGAATAATTAGAGACCCCAACACTATGGAACAAATAAAGGATCGTTTTGAGATCTTCAATACCTCTAACATTATTCCAACCGTGGAGGAGAATGAAACACATCCAGCTACCTCAAGAAAATTCACCTCATTGGATGATGTCCATCTTGTTGTTGACATTGATCATATAGATAACTCATTCCATGTTGAAGAATGTGGAATAAATTTTGAGCACCAGAATTCTATCAATGTTCCTGCGGAAATCGGATTAGATCAAGAATTTGTAACTTACTTATTTGAGCAATTCTGTGACACAAAAGGACATATGAACCATTTTCTAAACGTTTGTCTACCAGTTGTGATAGGAAGTACTATTACTATGGAAGCTGCTATTGTTTTAAGCTTTTATAAATTGAAGTCAAAACGTACATTCTCAGAACACGAGCACAAGTTGGTTGATGCTCTTTATTTACATTGCTTGCAAGAGTTACAAAATAGGATGTCCTATTATTACTCGATTGCCTGTGATCATACAATGATGACGATACTATTGTTATTGAATGTTGAATTATTAAGAGGTGCGCGAGGTATTTTATGGGGCCAGTTAATCACATTATCGAGATATCCCACCATGTTCAGAGGCGGTATTCAAAAACTGGCTTCAAATCTAACAGGGTTATGCATGATGAAATTATTTGCAAGCCAACTATGTTTAGCATTTTTCCCTCTTGTCGCAGAAGTAGACGATCCAATAGATCAATCAACTTTGGCCGATTTTTTTTACATAATTGATAGTCAACCTGAGTTAAATTTCTTTGATGAAGTTAACTACTTCCATGGATTTACGCTGGCTGAAATGAGAGATATAGTTAAGACGATTGGACACATATCTTATCTTCATAGCTTAGCTAAAGTTTGTTATGATGCAAACTTACTAGGCCCCATAGATAATGAGCGCTCAGGATTTCAAAGCTATCAATATATCAATGAACAGAATTTAAAATACGTTTTGAGCGAAGCAATGTCAATAGAAGTTAGAGTGAGAGAATTACTCATGAATATTGGTTCAGCTGAGAACAATAAAAACCATCTACCCAGATATTATCAAATTCAATGGAAATTCAGCTTACTTGCCTCATTGTTATACATTGCACAGACGATTTATAAACAAACCTCACAAAGCCCTAAGACTATGCTATTAGTGAAAGAGTTATGTTTGGAGCTCAATGATCTATTTGCGGAATTGATTGAAGGGGTAGATTATAGAACAGAATCTGTAACCATTTTTGTATTACCCTTTGTTCTATTAGGTGTGGATATTGTGGAAGTTAGAGACAGGGAAAAGTTCAAAAGTAAACTACTGGAGCTGTATCAAAGGTCTTGTAAGGAGGGTGTTTTAACCTGCGTCAAACTACTAGAGAAAGTTTGGGAACGCAATCAGGATGGAGACACATTTGTGGACTGGAGAGAGATATCAAAAGAGGAGCATTTAAGGATCTGCTTACATTGTTAAGTATGTGGTATCTGGTTCAAGCTCTATACTATTCTGATCCGGTACTTTTCAGGATAACTAGATGTTCGTATGGAAAAGATTTTTCTAGAGACTTTTGACAAAGCAGACAAAGCAAACAAAGACAACTGGTCCGTCCCTTTTCTGGATCTAATAATAGGGTTAATGAAAAACGTTTTACTAGAAAAAACGTGAAATGAAATGTACATAAGTATGATAAGCACTACAAACTGCTTAGAAACCAGAAGCACGTAAATTAATGTAACTTCGAACCTTTTGCCATGTAGGAAAGCTAGAACTTATAACGAGTATCTGAAATAGGGATTTTGTATATCTGTCAAATCAGCAAATTCAATATTTTCAACCTTTTCATACTTTTCACCCAACAAATCCCTTTGTGCATCTCTCTTTTTATTCTCATAGTAATATGAGAAGAACAAAACAATGATCAAAACAATACAAGCAGAATAACAACCGACTATACAACCTTTTGCAGTAGTATACCCAGGTGCTTCAGATGCCTTAAAAGTTTGAGGGCCAATGACATTACCAGCACAATAACCAATCAAGAAGATAGCATTACCCACCATCTTTTTAGTATGCCCTGCAACATTAGATTGGAAAAGAGATATCAAACAGATGAAACCAATATCAGACACAGACATGATAAACAATCCAGCCAAAGCAACTTTATTCGAGGCAAATGCCAACATAGAAGAACCGGTTAATGCTAGGGCAAGAGCAACCACAGAAGAAAAGATTCTTGATTTGATTATACCAAAACTATAAAGAGCAGCAACCAAGACAGTGAAAACAAAACCACAAGCGGAAAGACCAATATTCAAACGTAACGAAGCTTGGGTGGAGAAATGAAAGGACTTGAGAATGATGGAACTAAAGTTGGTAATACCACCATTTGGAACCTCATCAACAACAACAAAACAGAACATTAACCAGATTCTATAGTCCGTTAGACACTCTTTCAATTGATCCATTTTGAATTTTTTGTTACCAAAACCTTGGTTATTCGCTCTGATTCTTTCAACAACCATTAATTTTTCTTCTTCATTCAAAAACCAAGCATTAAGTGGAGTATCAGGAATATGGAAGAAGAAAGCGACTGCTAGAAGTAAGTTGCAAAGCCCGATAACAATGTAAACCACCTTCCAAGAAGCGATAGACCAGTCACTTCCGTGAACATACAAGCCATAAGCGAATGCATACCCAATCATACCACCAATATTACAAGCGCCTAGCCAGATAGCAGTTCTCATGAAATGCTCCTCTTTTCTGTACCATTGAGTATTGATGATCACCATTGCTGGAGTGACTGCGCTCTCGAACATACCGAGCATCACTCTTAGAAATATGAATCCAACGGTATTAGTAGCAGGAGCTAAACATGTACAGATTCCCCAAAGCACAATGAAAACAGAGGTTGTTTTAGCCATTGGGAGTTTCTGTAAGAAATATGAAGCTGGAAGTTCAAAGACCAAGTAACCTAAATAAAACGCTGAGCCCAACCAACTATAAACAGAACCGGACATACCCAATTCCTCACGCATACCCATGATGGAAGCAAAAGAGTTTGTGATTTTATCCATGTATTGGATAGCATACACAAAAGTGATGAAAGGTAGGAGGTATAAGTCGATCTTACGTAGCAGCTTCTTATCTTGTTCTGGAGTCAACACGAGACCTTTGGATTCCATTGCCGCAGTCATTGCTTCATCGACATTACGGGCATCCATATTGTACTCTCTACCATTGACAGAGATGACGGCTTCCAAAATATCGCCTGTTCCAAGTTCTGGGTATTCATTTGTGCCCTCTTGGAAGATGATGTTCGAGTTCGTTTTGTCGATGTCAGACATATTTTACGATGATGAGTATGCGTGTAAGGTTCTTTCTATAGGAATACCAATGCAAACAAGAGCTGTTGGAGATCAGACCATTTTATATCTTTATATATATCAATAGATAACAAAGACTCCCCATCAAAGAGATGGACTGTAAATACCTAGTAGTAACGAAGGATGACCGAGAATGTGCGTTCATTATGGCCGTGCTCAAGATAGCCCAACAACGAAAATTTCCCGATGTAGAAGGTATTGCGAAGAGTGATAAGCTTCTCTTCGTCCATCTTAAGTCCAAAGAGTTATGGGGGTTATCAACAATGGATTTGTGGGAGTGTTTCAGATTGAACACCACATAGAAGTTTCACACGTCACAATACCCGAGAAACTGCAGCTTAAGAGTGAATCCTCGATTTTCCTTACCGTCGCAATCCCTACTTGAAGAGGAAACAATTGCGACGGATAAGAAGTGATTGTGCGCTTGAAGAACTCTGTAGACCCAATATCATCTCATCGCATCTCGTCTAAATGTTCCAGTAACTTATAAAAGAGTGATCATTGCCCTTTTACAGATGCATCCAAATCCCAAACCGATGATAACACCAGGCTTATAATATCGCAGTACCTCTCCATGTCCAATCCGAAATACTTCCCAAAGGATAACTACACCATATCTTATTGGCTGACCCAACAGAATGAATTCTCTTCACATAGAACAACCGAAGAGCTTCCTGAAGAGGTTGATGTGCTGATCATTGGTTCCGGGTACGCTGGTACTTCCACCGCTTATTTCTTACAACAACAAGATCCGGATTTGAAAGTAGCCCTTTATGAAGCTCGTACAATATCCTCAGGTGCTACTGGTCGTAATGGTGGACATATCAAACCTTACTGCCATAGATATTACGATTACTACGAGTCCTTCCTAGGAGAGAAGGGTGTTGCAGAAGTCGTTAATTCAGAATTTGAGCATTTATGGGCTTTGAAGAAACTGATTGATGAGAATGAAATCGATTGTGATTTCTATTTAACCAGAGCTTGTGATGTATATCCAAGAGATGACGATCCAAGGATTGAAAGGGATTTAAGGTGCGCTAAAAAAATGCTTGAAAATCCCTTCATCAGTGACGAATTAAAGAAGCAATTCCAAATTTTGTATGGTGAACAAGCAAGAATCGTTTCTAAAAATCCCCAAACAGATATTGCAGTAACGTATCCAGCTGCCTCCTGTTGGCCATGGAAACTTATGACTTCGATTTTAAAGAAATGTGTCGATAACGGTTTGAATTTACAAGCTAATACCTTGGTCACTGAAGTCGTTGCAGCTGGTGATAAATGGCTCGTCAAGACCAAACGTGGTACTACCTTGGCTAAAAAAGTTGTCTACTGTACTAATGGATATACAAAATCCTTATTGAGTGATTTCGATAATGCTATTGTCCCACAAAAAGGTGTTTGTTGTTCCATTGAACCCGAAGATAAATCTAGCATTCCTCATTTAACCAACACTTATGGTATCTTCTCCTCTCGCCCAATTAGTTGTTATTTGATCAATAGAATAGATGGTACTGTGATCGTTGGTGGGAAGGATGGACTGCTGTTCAGCGATGAAGGACCAGATCAGCTGAAAGGGTTCTTCAATGATGTTGATGATACTTTCGTTCCAGAAGTATGCAAGAAGGAGTTTGGCACATTCATGCAAGATACTTATTCCACTTGGAAGAACACCAAGACCAAGATCTCCAACATTTGGAGTGGTATATTAGGGTTTACGAATGATTTTTTACCGTACGTTGGTGAATTAGACTGCATTGGTAAAAAAAATAGTTATATTGTTGCAGGTTTCCATGGCCATGGCATGCCTAGAGTTTTCCTTTCAGGTAAGGCTGTTGCAACCTGTATCACTCAAAACAAATCCATCAATGATATTGAGTATGTTATTCCAAGAGGGTTCTCTGTTAGTAAAGAGAGAATACAAAAAAAGAATGTCCATGAAGAGGAGATGAGACAAAAGGCTGCTGATCAATTTGCCGGACGTGAGAGAGGCTGAAGAGTCTCACTACTTTTGAAGAAGTGTGGAATAGTCAATTGTTTGTATAGGTGTGAATTGTATGCTGTTGACATTAGCTATGATTAGGAATGTATGCCTGTACGTAGTTGAAAACCTTGGGCCCATATATCTACATACTGATTGCTGGTACTCTTGGCATAGCGAGGCTACGATTTGCGAATTCGACCTGCCAAGCGACAGGGGAGGTCAGATTCTCTCCTTCTGTTGCGTTACGGCATAGACACGCATGTCGCATGTCGCATGTGGCTCTTTTCGTGACGGGAATGAAGAGAATCTAGGGACATTGAACCTGCGAGCGATGGAAATGAGCTTTAAAAATAGTGGATAATAGTGGATTGGATGGATCTAAGAGTTGGTCTTGAATCTGTTTCCATTCCAGCCGTGAGAAGTTGCCAAGATCGCTAAGACGGCGGACCTACCAGAAAGTGTCATTAGTCTTGTCGTCCGTTCGGATGATGGTGATTGGTTAAGCCTTCAATGTTGGTATATGAAAAGGGAATACTTATTGAAATTGAGGTAAACTTTAAGTAATCTTTTGGTGGTTACTAAATTACTTAAAGTTGATTCCCATATTTTATCTATTCTTATTAGTTTATCTTGAGTCCTGTTTTTCTATTCTTCCTAACAATCAAGTAACAATATTGCCCTCACACGATAACGCTGCTCATAGTACTATTTTTCATGAAGCAACCTTTGAACAATTTCAGTACATGCGCTCAGGAATGTTTCTGTATCGTGAGCCTATTTGAGCCTACATACATTTTTTTAAAATAAAAATAATGTATTTCAATATGAATTGAGCATGGATCAAAAGACCCTGATGGTTCAATTTGTTTCCGAATTATGTGAAAGAGCATATTATGATATTTCAAGCGAGTGACATTTCGAGCTCTAAATAATGGTCTTGATGGATCTCGCAAAAACCAGTCTCACGACGAGAAGAACATGAGCACTGGCAACAATCATGACACCAGCAAAAATGGTGATTGAGCTAAACCCTTCAAGTTCATTACCTGACAAAGGAAGAAAACTACCACAAATCATTGGACCAAACAACGCACCGAGCCCGCCAATAGCAAAGAAGAGACTCATACGAGACTGATTATCTGTCACTCCAAACAGTTGGGGCAGCAATGCTGGATATATTGATACCATTACTCCAGATGAAAACCCCCATAAGATGACGTAGACCAAGAATAAAGCATTGGAGTCACTAGCTGGAAGCCACAAAGCTAGAGGCAAAATACCAGCAACCACCAGAAAAGGTACTAACACATTAGTCTGTCCGTATCTGTGTGCTAAAAATCCTGGTATGACTCTTCCAAACAAACTCATAGCATTCAAAATAGAAACCAAGTAGGTTGAATCAAAAATTTTTGATCCAAGCTTCTCATTAAGCCTTTGTCCGTATAAATCAACGTAGAAAAGACCAGGGAACAATCCAAAATTAGCCAACAAAAAACTCAATGATAGTAGTAAGAACTTCCAATCCTGTAATACTCGAAGCTTGATAGGGATAAAGCCACTAGAGTCTGTTCTGAGATGTAATCTTGGCTTGAGGAACAAAACCATTGCAATACACATTGGTATATAGATGAACCCTAATATCCGATTTGCCCATTCAAACCCAACCTTTGATATTAGTCTCTTGACAGCAATTGGCCAAAATACACCACCAAGACTTGAACCAGAACTGGCGATACCAGATGCTATAGCTCTTCTCCTCTTGAACCATTGCATAACAATGGTAAGCCCAGAGAGATAAATAATAGCAGATCCCATACCAAACAGAATCCCTTGGGTAAGAAATAGCTGCCAAAGTTGGTCAGTTAACGAGAGCATCATGAAGCTGAACACCTGGATCAACCCACCTATCATTACGGTGATTCTTGCCCCAAACAGATGCAAAAGACCAACAGTTGGAATGGCAAAGAGATAGATACAAAACGGCTGTAATGCACCAACCAAAGAAATCTTATAAGAATCCTCATGAGGCAACATTTCCGTTTGATAGTAAGTTTGATAGACCCCAAAGCTGTTTACCATTCCAAAGACAGAACACATGGCTAACCAACCACCAACAACAACAAACCAACCATAACCACCTTCTGGGAATTCATCTTTGTCAAACTCCACTCGATTTTTCTCAACCATTATTGCTTGGTCATTTTGCTGAATAGATCCAACTCAATCTTGGACATATCTGCTTCTCTATATATACCCGATGTTCGTGAGAAGCATTTCATGTGTTAATTTGTTGGAATTTTCTATTTTGACGGCGACGGCCCGTTTCCCGTCCGTCATGAATATAAAAGCAAATAATTCATCAATAATCAGTTGCTTCAAGGCTCCACCCAAAGGAAGCAAAAAGGGTGTTTTTTTATGAGGGCCAAACGTGCTTGTGCCTTCTGCAAGAAGCGGAAGATTAAATGCAACGGAGATGTTCCGTGCCAAAGTTGCTTGAAACATGATGTCAACTGCGAGTACGCAGAAGGTCGAGAGCGTCCATCACAAATTGAATATATTCAGCTTTTGGAGAGGAAAATCAAGCTTTTGGAAGCTGCCAGCAATAGCTCAGCGGCTGAAGAGAGTATCGACGTTTTTGAAACAAATCACTATGCTATTTCAGACTCGAGATTTGGGGTCAACAAAAAGTTTCACTCAACTCTTCCCAGAGAGCTGGCCTTATCAATGAGTGAATGCTTAGACTCTGAACAACGTGGAACGTTACCCATTCCAAGAACACAATATTATGGATGGAACATGTCTGGTGGTCACTATCTGAAACAGCGGAATCTTCCAGAAGACAGACAGTTAATTGACCTTCAGACTGACTTAGAATTTGTGAAATGGTTATTAGACTATTATTTCAGAAAGGTCAATCCACTATACTCAATAATCCACGAAGATGTCTTCAAAGACCAATTTGCCAAATACCTTTTAAGTATTGGTTTTACTGTAAATAAGTCTTCCAGGCTGTTCAGCTCCATGTTAAACCTTCTATTAGCAATCACATTAAGGTTTGCTCAGAATGATCCAGATGTTCCCCGTGATATAGCCTCAAAATTCAAAGACTGGTTAGAAGAGGAACTATTCACTTCAGCATACGACATTGTGTCAACATTGAGCTTTGAATGGCAATCATTTGAGCTGATCCAATCTTGGATTTTGATCACGTTTTATCTTCGAGTGACACATCGTCAGAATTCTTCGTATGCATCTTTAGGAGTTGCTATCAGGATGTGTAAAGGTATGTCTTTGAATATGAAGATTAATTTGGAACGATGTGGTGATGGTTCTGCTGAGTCTTTGAAGATCAAGAGAATTTTCTGGTTAGTATATACATGGGATAGACTGTATTCATTCGAGCACGGCGATGAGTTTGAAATATCTGATAGGTCAATCAGTCTTGACATGCCTTCCCTGGTACCAAACAATGATATTTTTGATAATCCAGCATTGGCGATGATTCATCTTGCAAAATATGCCGGAAAAATTCAAGACGCTACTTTATACAGCACCAAGAGGGATGCAAATTTCATTGAAGGAGTTTATAAAAGTCTCTGTGAAGTTAAAGAATGGTGTGATCGCTATCTGAATTCGGATAACTACGACACCCTCATCATGAATCAGGTTTACTTAACTTTTCACAACATAGTGCTATCAATCCATCTGAGGTTTTTGTTTCAGCTGATCGATAAAGAGAAGAATCCTTTGTCTATCAATTCGTCCTCCGTACTTTCGAGACATTCTTCAGAAGTCCTACTAATATTTTCAAGTATTGACCAAGTCAACCAATTATGTGTGCCTTGGCCACTGACTTTAAGCATATTATTCACCGTTGGATTAGCCAGTATAGGTTTCATTAATAGCGGGATACACTTTGAACAATCATCTCAGAATTTGACAAGATGCATTCATTTATTAAGTAAGGTTAAGGAAAAAGCCAAGATGGCTAAAGAATGTATATGGACATTGAAGTTGTTGAACCAGATATGTACTTTAAAATCGGTCAAAACTATTAATTCATTGAATATTATAGGCACCGACCATGGGACAAAAGATGTTAATGACTCAACGTTCTTCCAATTTGGTAAAGCGGGTGATTATGATTTGAATGATGATAAGGAGTTTCACAGTTTAGACAATGATTTATTGGTGGATCATTTGAGATGGTTTGACCAATGGATTGAGAGTACACTTTAAACTTTGTAAAATGCAGTAGCTTTTTGGAAATAACCTCTTATAGACTCATCTTCATATAATTTTTTGTATTCCAATTTTTTTACTTCGTCTAGAGATGTTGAACCTTTCAATTGATATAGCATACGGTTGACTTTCCATGCTCTATATGGGATCAGAATTATTAATGAGACAACGTAGACAGAACCAACAAACATTTGACAATAGAAGTAGGGGTTCTTCAATGTGTAGTCTCTTAGGTTTAATGCAATGACTTCAGCTATCAGGGAAGAGATAGCCATCATTGTATTTGTCCAGCTGAATGCGCTTGCATAGGAATCTAAACCAACAACATCGACGACTAATGGACTGACATTAACAGAGGTGATCCCGATGAATAGACCAAGGAAGAATGCAAAAATGATTAATGAATAATAAGCAGTCAAGTTTGGCCATACAGCAAAAGTCATGACACAAGCATAAAACGTGGCAAATAGTGAAAAATTGACTCTTCCAAATATCTCACTGAATAGCCCAATCAAAGGTCTACCAATAGCTTGGGCCAAATTGAAAACCACAATGACATTTGTTGCTTGATCATGAGAATAACCTAAACTTCTAACATAGTTTGAGAAACTAAATAGACAGATTGTATACGCAAAATTACCAATACTGGCCCAAAACGTGGCTAATTGTAGAGGTAATGACCACCATATCTTATAATTAAAGATATTCTTCAAGATGTCTAAGATTGCAATTTTTTCACCATGTTTGAAAGTTGCATTCTTAGGAGTTCTAATCTTTACAAACATCATTGAAATTGTACATAGAACAAAAGTTATTATGGCTAAGAATCTTAAAGGCCATACTTGGCTTCCAGTTTTATTTAACAATGCATTGACTGATAAAGAAAAAGTGACACCACCAAGACCCAAACCACAATGTGACAACCCATTTGAAAGTGCCCTTTTCTTCAAAAACCAAGAAGGTAAAACAACACTATTAGCACCAAACATTAAACCAAATGAAATACCCATTAAAACACCTTGACAGGCATATAGTTGGGCGATGGTGGTAGCAAAACTAGCACCGATATAAGCACCAAGCTGGATGATAATCGCAATAGCAGCAGTGGTTCTATAACCAAACTTATACAGCAGCACGACGGAGTATGGTAAAGTGAATAGAGTGAAGAAGGGCACAAGACCACCAATCAAAGCATAATCCGTAGGGGTAGCATTGGGGAAGTAGTTTGACTCCAAGAAGAATGCCAGGAACACCGAAAACGCAGCATTGGCACCCCAGGTGGAGAAGTTCATGACAGAAACTAGTAGTGTGCATATCCACCCATAACCTCCGTCTGGTGGAGCATCTATGTAGTCGTCTTCGTTGAATGCACCCCCAAAGTTGGAGATGATCTCGACGGTCTCCTCGGCCAGCTTAGGCTTCTCAGACGTGTGTCTCTCCAGTTCCTCAGCCATTGTGCGATCTACTGTTCAAGGTCTCTCAAGCAGCCATGGAGCAGCACCGAGCAGACGACTTCAGGGTTCTTTATATGTATCCCTGCCTCTTAGTCATTTAACCCGATGACTAATGATAATTATTATAACGATAATATTTCACGACGGGTTACCCGCCTGACCCGCTAAGTTCTCCTTTTAGCCAAAAGCCACTTCCACTTCCACCGAGTTAAGATAGAACATCTATTGAACGCCGAGAATGAGACTCGCTCTTCTTTCTCTGAGCTCTGCCGAGATCATTGTAAAATCGGCCATGGAATATCCCATTGGGATGACAGGCATCTTGTAGCATTTTAACCCGCGCGTCCCGTGCTTCTGGAGCTCTAGAAGTCCATCATTCCTGTTCACTTAACGATAAGGTCCCTGAAGAATCTATGAACAAGAAATCCACTTTGAGCTTCACACAAAAAGGGCTAGAGGTCATTGAGGCCACCAATGATCAAATCGGTAACGGGATTATCGAGGAGTGTGTCATCCAAGCCATTGAGGAATTGGAGCACCGAATCTAGTTTTAAGAGATAATCTTGAGCCATCTATATAGTTTCTCAGGTTAATGATTATAAGCTTGCATCACCAGAAGCTATTAATTCCATACAATAAGAACCTCGTTCATCAAGTTCGAAGATTTTCTCATATCATGGTGCTGGAGATAAGCAAAAGTTACCATATGCTATATCCTCAGTCGAGAAGCTTGTTAGGGCTTTAGTCCAAGCTGGTTGTATTGTCACTAGAATATAACACAAAAGAAAAAGCGGAAAATTCCCAATAATGTCATGCCTAACTTTGAAAACGGCGATGCTAGATGTTGTGATTATTTTCGTTTCAACTAGAATATGTACTGGCTATGTCTATGGGTCCCACGAATACATTGAATTAACAGCAAATCTCAACTACTAACGAATTGAAATGCCCTTTAGGGAGTAGAATAACAGGTCCAGTATCGAGTTTAGCGTAGGTTAGTCCCACTATATCTGGTTTCTGGCTATTCTTTTAGTGATATCTGTGTAGCTAAACATGTTAAAGGTTGTGTACTGCGAAAATACTAGAAGAGAGAATTTGTGCTAAACGGTCAACCACACACATCACGAACTACAGAATGATCGAATACACCAGATTGCGTAACTCAACTAGCACTCTAGATGCTTTAAATTTCAGTAGAATACTCTAATATCTGTGATAAGAGATAAATGGTGTGATGGATCAACTGATCCAACCAAGGCTTAAAACCTTCCTACTGAATCATTGTGCTTCATAACAGTGATGTTTTCAATGACACCACTAAACCAATATATAATTTATGGGGCCATTTTCGATTTAATATAGCTAATAACACTTGAAACTAATCACAGCCTGTGTTCACTAAGTAACTCACGATCTTATATCAGTTCATAATCTCGTCTCGACCTTCCATATTGAAAATCATCCGAGCCATGCTCGTTAACAGCGAAATCAAAAAACGAAGTTGGAGACGACACTTTGTTATTTATATTGCCTATATATATATTGACCACAAGTGCTGGTTAGTCTTTCATAAGAAGCTAAGATAAAGGTAACCAATTGACACGAAATGGTAATCCCAACAGACGAACCTATAGTCATCATTGGAGCTGGTACTTTCGGACTTTCTACCGGACTTCATCTCCTGAGAAAGGGCTTCACAAACGTCACACTTATAGATCCTTACGATGTTCCTTCACCGTTGGCTGCTGGTAACGATGTAAATAAAATATTACAAAGCTCAGCAATCAACAAGTTTTATGGAAAGCTAGCCTTAGATGCCTTGAAAGTTTGGCAAGACGACCCAGTTTTCAAGCCAGCATTCCATGAAACTGGTATTGTCTTTGGTACAGTAAAATTTCCTGAACGTTTAAAACAATCAAGAGATTTTAAGTTAGAGAATAATCTGTCCATTAGAGATCTCGAGACTTCAAAAGATTTTGAGGATCTAATTCCATCTCCTAATGTTGGTGATACTGATAGATTCGTGAACTGGAAAGGTTATTGCCAGATTGATAAATGTGGTTGGACTTTTGCTTCTAAAGCCTTTGAGTTAGCTTTCCTAGAGATTAAAAAATTGGGTGGAAAATTCGTGCAAGATTCAGTTGAAGAGATTCTATATGGTCAAAAGAATGAAGCAGTTGGAGTACGTTTATTTTCAGGAAAGATTATATCAAGCTCAAGAGTTGTGATTGCAGCTGGTGCTCAATCATATAAATTTCTTGACTTCAAAGGTCAACTACTAGCTAAGGCATGGACTGTGGGTCATATAAAGCTTACAGACGAGGAAGCTGAAAAGCTGAGAAATATACCAGTACTTTTAAGTTTAGATCATGGATTTTTTTTTGAACCAGATTCAAATAATGAACTGAAGTTTTGTAACGAGTTCCCTGGTTACATCAATATCAATGCAAAGGGTGATTCAGTGCCATTATACATAGATAAAGTTCCTCAAGAAGCTGAAGATTACATGAGATCTTTCTTGAAAGAAGTTTTCCCAAGTATCTCCAATAGACCATTCAGTGTTTCAAAAATTTGTTGGTGTACAGATACTTCAGACCGCCACTTTTTGATAGGAGAACATCCCGATTTGAAAGGTGTTATACTTGGTACTGGTGATTCGGGTCAAGGCTTTAAATTTATGCCAACCGTTGGTGATTTTATCTCTGAAGTGGTCATACATGGAGACAAAGGTCTAGACGAGGAGAAAAGAAAATTGTGGAAATGGAGACCAGAACAAGCTGTAAATCGTAATATTCATGACTTGCAATCAAGAGCTGGAGGAAGTAATGCAATAAAAGACTTGAAAGAGATTGATAAATGGACTGATGGTTCTAGTAATAATTGCAAAATTTGATAGAAATACATAGATAATGATTTACTAATGAACGTTTGTAGTTGATAAAACCGAAGTCAGTAAACGAAATAATGATTAGTGGATTCAACTTGAGCATAACACCACATGCCACTTTAAAACCAACGCTATTTTGTCATAAAGTAAGCCATTTTACTGCATCCACTTGAATCTTGCAACTTGTTGTCACAGACATGTTTTGCTGGCATATATTTTTATAAAACTAAATTGTCAAAGCTACTTGAAGACAATGTTTCAAAAAATCGCACTAAAAGTTGACTTACAAGATGTTCAAGACTTTAAGTAACATATTGATTGCTACATACACGATACTAGTCTTTGCTATATTATCAAGCAACCATGAAAATACGTTTTGCTGCTACAGGCAAAAACAAACAAAGAAAACTTCAATTGTGGCATAGAATTACCTACAGATCAATGAAATCAAACAACCTGTCAACGTAAAAAGACAAAGATTTATTTAGCTCAGCTAAGTGGTATATCTGAAATTCTTCTGTTCTTTATCCGTCAAGTCAGCAACTTCTTCATCTTCCAAACCATCGATACGGAAATTGTCGTTCATACTCTTCTCTTGAGCTGAATCCTTTGATCTATTCATCAAGATACAAATTAACCAATAAAGACAAACAAAAAGCATACAGCAACAGTATCCCACTAACATACTGGCAAACCCGACATGATATCTTGGAGCATCTTTAGCACGGAAGGTTTGAGCACCAGTAACGGCACCACCAGCATAACCTAAATAGTTGAAACCATAAGTGACAGACTTCTTAGTGTTACCAGCCGTGTTTGCTTGAACTAATGAAATCAATACCACATATGAAGCAAAGTAGAAATACATCATATATAAACCAGCTAACTGGGCACCGACATTTGAGTTATCAACACTGTAACAAATCACGGCACCGACTAAAGGTACAATTAGGGATATTAAAGCACACAAAGAACGTCTACTTTTCCATCTAGCTGCTAGCCATGAAAAGCCAAAGGCTGCTAAAGATGCAATGACACCAGTTGGCATACCCATTAAAGATGATTGCACAGATGTAAAGTTCAAGTTTTTGATAATAATAGAATTGAATGTTGAAAGCCCACCATTTGGAATGTTAATACCAAAGTTGAACAGCATGACAATGTAAGTACGTGGATCCAACAATGCCTCACGAACTTGATACCACTTGAATTCAGTAGATGAGACCCCAGTACGATTTGCTGCTACCCTTTTGACCATGTAAACTTTTTCTCTTGTGCTTAACCATTTAGCATTAATTGGAGAGTCAGGTAGATACCAGAACATGAAACAAGACCAAACAAAACTGATACTACCAACAAGGATATAAATATATTTCCAAGTTGCGATTGCATTACCAAAAGTTGAAGCCAATGCAGACAAAGCACCATTTATAACAGAAGAACCAAAAGCAAAGATCAGGGCAGTTCTATGAGGTGACTCGGTTTTGGTGTAGAAGACAGAAATCAACAGAGAACAACCTGGGACAATAACACATTCTGCAAAACCCATTAAGAAACGTAAAGCAGCGACACCTGCGAAATCATGACAAGCACATTGTAATAATGTAAATGCGGACCAGCAGACAGCTGCACCAGTAATAACCTTAGCTGTTCTAAATCTTTGCACTAAATAAGACATCGGAAGCATACCAGCAAGAGAACCAATGAACAAGATTGAAGATAGCCAACTATACTGCTGGCCAACTAATTTCAGGTCTGTTCTTAGTCCAAAGATGGCAGCAGTACCTAGAGAAACCTTATCAACAGCACCTGAGGTGGCAGTCCAGAACAAGCATGGCAGTAGGATCCAATCAGTCTTTCTTAGTGCTTTGCGCTCTTCCTCTGGTGTTAATGGGTCATATTTGCCATCGTGTTCGATCAGGAAGATAGCTGCATCATCGGGAGACGCTTCGCTTCTGACATCTATCACAGATCCAGAATCTGCCTTTATTGTTGTTTCCTCTGGCAACTCTTTGTTAATCGAAGCACTGCTCGACTCTTGCGACTTCATGATTGTTGTTAGATTACGTAGGGCTGATAACAATCTGCGAGTTTAGAGTTCCGTGCTTATGAATTGTGAATCGATACCTGTGTTAGAGTGAATAGATCTTTCTTTATATATAAAGATCACCCTTATCAGCATAAATGACTTTCATAGTCTATGTCTGTTATCTTTCTGGGGTTTTATAAACTGAAGTGCAGAGATTGCGCACTTTGGGGTGCTCGGCTCGACCATCTCATATTTCTGTCCAAGATCACGCAAATTAGATCAAAGGAAGGTGCAGACGAAGTTGACCGTTAGGCGGCGAAAAAAGCGGAATTATCCAACCAGGGATAATAGATATATGGACAGCATGTAATAGAATTTACGATGGGTGCGTACGTGTGAGTGTTTGCCTATCATGTCACAGCCTTGATGATAAGACTATGCCCTCCAGCCTGATCGTGATCCCCACAGGTGTCCTAAGAAGTACATTTCAGCTCGTAGGGAAAGAAGAAGAATTATACAGTGTCTAAAAAATCTTTTCAGTACTCCAAGATCTCACAAATCGGTGATGGTCACCTCTTTTCATCACTATCGTTACGTAGCTTGTAATGATATAGTGCTGCAGCTCGGGACAACTCAAGGAAGATATAATACAGTATACGCAGGACTTCAATACACTGGCTTGAGGCGATCTGACCTACACGCTAAGTCAGAAGGTGCAGCCGATGGTGCTATATTATGGCCAGCAGAGACCATGATACGAATTTACAGTTATATAAATCACTACTTTAATTATTGTCTTATGATGTAAATACATTTTATTTTTTGTTTCTATACCATCAAAAGTAGCCAAAATATCTACTGAGATGCATCAAGCAATCCTTTCATTGTACCAACCGTACCACCAGATATTGGGACAAATTTACTGGATTTTTCGCTCTTTGTAGTTAAACCCCAAAATTCGTCAGTGTCTGTCTCTCTACCAAACCCTCCTCCACCTGGAGTGAGAATCTTTAGCACGTCGCCCTTTCTCATTTGGATTTCAGCCTGTGATGGTAATTGAATCCATTGCACAATTCCATTACCCCTGTTTCTTCCCAAATAATTTTCACCTTTCTTACCGTCTTCACCACCATAGATACCCCATGGAGCGAAAACCCTTCTTTGCGTGACCAATGATAAATGAACTGGTGAGTTGAATTGGATCTCTCGAATCAAACCATCACCACCACGGAATTTACCTGCACCTCCACTATTTTGTCTTATAGTGTACTGGATTAAGAAGCATGGGTAACGAAGCTCTAAAACTTCAGGATCAGTGATTCTGGTATTGGTCATATTCGTTTGAGTACCTGAAAATCCATGGAAACCATATCTCTCACCATTTTTTTCGATAATACCAGCACAATTACCTTGACCAATTGTCTCAGTATAACCGAAACCTTTAATCATTTCACCTTTGGAATTTTCACCACCAGTTCCAAAATTCAGACCATTCATACAACCACCAGTAGCAGAAGTGATACCGAATGCTTTGAATAAAACATCAGTGGTTCTTTGGGAAGTCATACCGTTACCAGCACAGACAGCAGCATACGGTGAAGGGTTGATCAAAGTGTTTTCTGGAATGATAACTGTAACTGGGTCAAGACAGCCTTGATTAAGCGGAATCTCCATATCAACAAGACATCTCAACACATATATAACAGCAGAATACGTAACTGACTTTGGAGAATTCAAGTTACTGTAAGATTCTAATGAGGTGCCTGTGAAATCAATAAGTGCAGTTCCTTTATCTTCATCGATATCGATTTTTACCTTGATTTTTGTACCTTCATCCATATAATCCTCAGCAGTAAGAGGTAAACGATGTTTGTTTGCTTTTGCGAAGTCTTTCAAATAGTTTTGAACAGCCAAAGCTGCTGTCTTTTTCACGTTGCTCATATAGAATAGGACAGTTTCACTACCATATTCATTGAATAGCTCTTTCAATAAGTTGATACCACGTTGATTAGAGGAAATCTGTGCTTTCAAATCAGATAGATTATCATCAATATTTCTTGTACCAGAAACACCATACTTCTTAGGAACTTCAGTGAAGTGGTATTTTAAACCTTCATAGTCGAACTTACCATTATCAACCAGCTTCCATGTATCAATGTTGACACCTTCTTCATAGATTTCACGAGCATAAGATGAAGAAGAACCAGGAGCAGAGCCACCGATCTCAGAATGATGAGCACGAGCAGCAACAACGAATTGAATTTCACCCTCATGAAACACAGGAGAAACAACTGTTAGATCTGGTAAATGTGTACCACCAACAGATGGTGAATTTGTACACAATATATCACCCTCCTTTAGTCTCCCTTTCCAATGTGATAGCTGATATTGAATAGCCGAGGACATAGAACCCAAATGAACTGGAACATTTGGTGCATTAGCACAAAGGTTACCTTGATTGTCGAACAGCGCGCAGGAGTAGTCCATTCTTTCTTTAATATTAGCAGATACTGAGATCTTTTGTAACGTTCTTGACATTTCATCCGCAATTGACATGAACCTGTTGGAGAAAATTGCTAGCTGAATAGGATCAACAAATTCAGTACTAACATAATCCCTGGTGGAATTAACCTCAACATCCAGCACAACATGTCTTGGTAAGATGGTAGCTGTAGCATCAGGAGTAACGACAATCGTTTGAGTAGCATCCAAAATAATAGCTGGCCCTTTGATAACTGTACCATTGTCCAAATCGTTTAGGAAAAAAACCTCAGAGTCTAAAGTGCCTTCTGGGAATACAATTTTTGTTGTTTTTCTTGACTTGGTCTTGTCAACTTGGAGCCTCACGATGGATTCATCGAATGGGGATACCTCCTGTTTAGTATCAATGTCAGCATTACCTTCCGATCTAATACGAATATCAGAGATCATAACATCTTTCTCAAGGTCATTGAACGCAAACTCTCTCTCGTGTGTTTTGTAAAAAACTGATAAGAAGTCACCATCATCTGGTTGTGGCATCATAATTCTTGTATCCGAGCCCTTATAGCCCATATTGAAGAAAAGGGTGGACTTAATGGAGTCTGGATATGCACCCTGTGATTTCAAGGAGTAATTAACTTTTTCGGAAAGTGCTTTAGATTTCTCAATGACTTCATCTCTTGATGCTTCAGAATAAACAACTGATACTGGTTCTTGATCTGAGTTCACTAAATCGGCGACAGAAATACCATAAGCGGACAGGATGGATGAGTGCTTATGAATGACAACTTTGTTAATTTTTAAAATGCTCGCAATAGAGGAAGCATGTTGCCCACCAGCACCACCAAAGGAAGCTAATGCGTGTTTTCTGATATCATGACCTTTAGCATCCGTTAGTTCTCTTATAGGCTTGGCCATCTGGAAGTTTGCGACTTTCAAAAAACCCAGTGCAATTTCTTCTGGTGTCTTCTTCGCCTCAGGATTATCTTCGTTGATAATCTTCGCCAATTCCTGAAATTTCTTTCTTGTGATCTCAATATCTAGTGGTTGATCTTCATTTGGTCCAAATATTTTTGGAAAGAATTCTGGTAAAATTCTACCAGTAAATAAGTTTGCATCTGTTATTGTCAAAGGACCTCCTTTTCTGTAACAAGCAGGTCCAGGATGAGCACTAGCAGATTCTGGACCGACAGCAAAAACACCGTTTACATAGGATAGAATAGAGCCACCACCCGCAGCCACTGTATTGATATCCATCTGTGGTGCAGCAAGCTTGATACCAGCAACAATATTTTCAAATGAAAATTCATACTGTCCATCATAACGTGAAACATCTGTTGATGTACCACCCATGTCGAAGCCAATAATTGGCATCTTATCATAACAAGTCTTAGCCTCACCAACAACACCACCAGCTGGACCTGATAACAAAGATTTTAAACCAGTAAAGTTTTCCCAGCTTGACAAACCACCATCAGACTGCATGAACTCTATTCTTGTGAAATTTGCAAAATCAGGTCTTAAACCTTTCAAAAACTTTGCTATGTATTCTTTCACGATTGGTGTAAGGTAAGCGTCGACGACTGTAGATTGACCTCTTGGTACCATCTTCAAGACAGGAAGAATCTCATGGGACAAGGAAACGTTCTTAAACCCAACTCTTCTAGCTATTTCACCGGCAAGCTTTTCATGCTTTTGGAAGTTGAATCCATGAACAAAAACTATTGCGACAGAGTCGATATTAGTAGTCTCTTTCAAATTTATCAAATCAGCTTCTAATTTTTCTTCATTTAAAGGCTGGACAATTTCAAAGACTTCTTTGGTTTCACCCAAAACATATTTTTCACCATCCACCAGGTCCATTGCAGTATAACCAGTTGGATCCACAGTGAAAGCTGGCATGGTAACCCTTTCCTCAACCTCGATACAATGCTCATGTAAAACATCTGGTTTGACAATGTTCAAGGCAAACAAATCGGGACGTGACTGGTCAGCAATATGTAACAGATCTTTGAATCCTTTAGTGGTGATCAAAGCACATGGTGCTCCTTTTCTTTCTAGTAACGCATTTGTGGCAACAGTTGTACCAAGACGAATTGAACTAATGGAGCTAGTATCTAACAGTTCACCTCTCGGTATGTTCTTTCCTGTCACGTCTTCGAGAACTCTTCTAATACCTTCAATGTTTGAGTCTTCATAGTTCTCAGGATCAACAGATAATAACTTAAACGTCTTCTCCACTGAGTTAACTGTGTAGATGACATCCGTGAAGGTTCCACCACGATCAATAGCAATAGTCACTTTCAAAGTCATTTTTTACGTTGATGTTGGATATTTATCAATAGTTGGTGTTAGTCTTGGAAGCTCTTCTGATAACAAAGGAAGAACTCCTTTTCTTTTTATACAGGCATCCTTCGAATAAGTTTACTCTGCTATTTAAGGATAAGGCTTCGTAGTTTCTATCAGTTTTTTTTTTTTTTTTTTTTTTTTTTTTTTTTTTTTCCAATTGACAGCTCGACACGAATTGCCAGCAGAGACCCGGCAGCTCTAGACGAGATAAGGAAATCTCTATCAAATGATGACAAAACTACAAATTAATCTTTGAACATCGGGTTTTATTTCTGCGGAGGAAAATGATATTGTGGAGGTTAAAGTTTGCTTGCCGATAGCTTCCTTGGGGAACCATTCCATCTTGCGGCAGACATCTTGAGCACAGTATAGTGTGACATGAATGGCCTATGCTAAGCTAATAGCTGTAAACTTCCCTCTTATCATGTCCTTCCAACGCATAGGTGACATTCCTAGATCTTTCTCCTTCCAGACTTTTACAATAATTTCTTGTGCTGCCTGAACGGTCTTTAACTTTCGTTTGAGTTCCATTTTTCTCAATGTATCCAATACAAACCATCTCACCTCCTCTGTATCTGCGCTTACCAGCCCAATAACGAATAAAGGCCATAATAAAGACATATAGCAATGTGGCAAACTATTTTGTAATGCCATTATCTTTTCAGTGCACTTCGTAGGATTGATTTTTGTATGACTTTCCATTGGAGTACGCATGTAAACAACACCATACAGATATAAGAGCGCACCTTGCCTTTTGATTTCTGCGATTGTTGAAATATTTTCTCTTCCATGATGGTCAAAATAGATCTCACTGTTGTTTGGCAATTGCTGAGTAGATAAATGGAGCATCTCTTCTGTTTCTTGTGCATGATTGAGTATCTCCTTTCTATAGAGTAATTTATCAGAAGTCTCAAGTTCCATGTCATCAAGACATTGTCCAATCACTGAAATACGATGAATCAATGATATTAAATACGGCGAGCATCCAAAAACCAAGTCGATCTTTGTGTCATAATTTTTCTTCAAATCTTGAATAAATGCATCGTCCTCAATAGTCAACCGATTTGAGTTAGTATGGTCCTGTACCCATGCTGTCTCACCCATAACTTCATGTGAAATGAAATAACGAACAAAAAATTTTCCTAAGGGACTTAGTATCTTCTCTCTTGCGCTTGATGTTTCTTTCAAAACACTTTTGGCATAATTCAACAAGACAAGCCATGAATTGTTGCAATTGACCGAGATCTCAATAAAACAAAGCATTATAACAATAGCGAAAACATCGTCCCATCCATCACTATCTTTTTTCATTCGTATTAGATTAGCAATCTCAGAAACAACATCTATAAGATATGACTCGGCAATGTTTTGATAGCCAGCTTCGCTTAAAAGTGTTAACTGAGTTGCTGAAGCTGCAACTATTATCTTCATGACAAGAGGTGACTTGAAAGCCAACGGAATTATGAGATGTAAATATGGATTCAATTCTGGAGCAATGTAGCTATTTAGCGTGCTAATTGGCTTTATTTCGCAACATACACAATGAGGTGCAATTTCCTCAATGAAATATGTGACAAGTTGCTTATCCAATTGATTTAAAGTAAATGTGAACTGGTTAACGTTAGGTTCAGGCACATTTATAATTTGAGATATTGGAAAAGCAGCAAAAGAATCCAAAAATATGTCTTCAAAAGAGAGAGACGCAGCATCATCTTGTATAAAATCGAAAGCATGGAACTCAGTACTAATGGTTTCTTTGTTTTTCAGAGTAGGGATCAATGTCTCTTCGAATATCGAAGCGAAAAGTGAGTAGGTGTTGCTATTTGTGATCGTGCCACTAATGTGAGATCCTCGAAGAAGAAGTTCCAAGTCAGAGGTAGTTGTGTTAATGTATAGATATTTGAATCTTTGTTGTACTATACTCTTATGCTCTGTTATGTCGTGTTCTTTCAACATGACTTTCTTGCTTTTAGCTCGAGCTTTCAATGATCTTCCAAAGGCAACACCACGTTGGAGGGCCTCTTCCTCCCACATCAAAGTAATTCCTTTGTATTCACAGCAGACATTAAGCTTTTTGCACCTTAAACATTTTGGCCTAGTTTCGTCGCATTTCACTCGCCTCTGTTTACAGGTAGAACAACCCTTCCTACTTCTCGCACCATAAGCCTTGATACTTCCCATAATACCCAGAATTATTCACTCCCAACGCCCGATCTCAACGCTTAAATCCAAGCACTCTATAATATTATAATCCTTTGAGCGATTTTCCTTTGAGCTATAGATATCATATACTTAGCTTGTGTATTATATACTGGGAGTATTTTACTTTTTATATGTATTTTATATTTTTGTTCGGATTTTGAAAAAAGGGGTTATACGTTCAACTTAAAAAACGACAAGGGAATCAGAAGAGACAGAAAACCTCTCCAGCATTCTGTGCATCAGTTTCAAATCCCAACCAGATCACAGAAGCATCATTTGCACAACTGATAGATCTACAGAAAAACCTGTTTTACGTTCGACTATGGGTCATTCACCAAAAGTTAAATAAGATGTCAGCTCTCTATTGGTACCTGATCTGGCTCATTCACCTCTCATACGGCATACTGCACTAGAGACACTCACCAAGTATCCTCTGAGATGCACCAGAGACCATCAGATATAACTTTTTATAGTGATATTTTCACCTTTGGCGACCTCAAGTTTTTGAAGAAATATGGTAGGGATAATTGCATTTTAGGTACAGACGCTTGGATTCAGCACAATATTATAGTAATTAGAAACAAGTCTCCAAAGGTATCGCTAAAATCTTGCAAGACCACCCTGAGGTCAAAAAAATCTAATGTATTTTATACTACAAAGATCAATGTTTTACAGCCAACTCCTTATGAAAAATTGGCTGAAGCCATTGAAATTTCATAAAATATTGTAAAAGATGACATTGATAGATAGATCTGTTCTTATACCATTCAGCTGATCTTAATAAAGAAACAAAACTGGCTGTCTGTGGAATATCACAAGACATTGTAAAGTCAGGTTGGACCAAGCCAATTGGTGTCAATATTAATTTTATCTAGCCTGTAAACGAGAATCAGTGACTAATCAATAGAATCTCCGATGCTACGTGAGCTGAAATCTGACGGTCTACAGAACTACCTTGTCCAAGACCATACGCACTCCTAATGTGCTATTTTTTTTGATGTTGACAATCAGTAACCTGGGGAGCAGTAAGGTTGATTCGCTTAATGGGTCTTCAAAAGCTTTCTTACTGATGTAGGAAACAAATCATTCAAATTCCCGTTCCAGATGACGTTGAACTCAGAATTCTGTTCTTGCCATATTATCTTTTGAGACAGATGATGAGGAAAATCATATAAACCCAGATTCCTTGATGATTGATCAGAAAGTACTTGATTTTCACTCTTAGCCCTTACGTTTAATGGGGCTGATCGATAGTAATGACTCATGAGTAGTTTCATTGGTATCTCAATAAACGTTCATCCTTCAATATCTTTTGATATAAATGTAGTTTGGTTGCGAAGCTACTCCTTTTATAGTAGAATAGTAGAGTGATGGAATCTTTTAATGTCGATGATATAAGAAAGTTTCGAATATTGATAAGAATTCTTCTTTCATAAGGCATTAATAAATAAGTTTAGTAAAGGTATCACGTCACACAACAATTAGGACTGGATATTTGCCATCAGATCACAGTACAAACCTCAACCTCAAAACTCTTCCCTCATGGCTTACTCTTAAAATCTCCAATTAATAAGTCGCGTTTTGCCTCTTCAATGGATGTATTCTGTAGGTTGACATTATGATCAGGCTCGTTGGCAAGACGCTCAGCAATGGCAACAAAGTCCGTATTAGAATTGAAAGGACCTTCGTACTCTGTATGGTGAAACATGTCAAAATCAGAAGCAACTAACACCGTAACATTGTAGACGTGTCTTGCAACACAGTCATATAGCTTACTATCAGCCCCAAAAATATCCAGGCCACTAGACTGGTCTGGCGATATCACCAAGGTGCCTCTAACATCAATACCGTACGAGTATGAATAGTTTGTTTGAAAATGGAGACATTCACTAAGACTGATAAGGGCACTGGGAGATACAGCAGCAGACAGAACGATACGTAAAAGCACAGCCAAAGGGAACAATAATGCGATAACTGTCATTTCTTAGAAGGGTATTTACTATGCCAAGTGGTGATTGTGTTGAGGGGGTTGGCAATAAATTGTGGTTTTCTTAACGACCCTTTCAAATCTCATAACCTTTCCTAATCTGTAATATTAGTGTGTCACATAGTCATGACTACTTTATAACCAGCGTTCCACCAGAGAACACCGGCTGGTTCGGCCCTTTCCATATACAAAAGACAAGAGTTTTTCCCTGTTTATTATAGACTTGGCAGTTTCCTCAATACATTTGATCTCCTCTAACAATATTGATTACTCTTTATCTTTTTTGATTAACTATATTAATTATTACAGATATATTGAAATAAGAAAAATGTTGTCTATGTTCCACCAGCACTGTATTATTTTTGGACCAGTATTGATCAAGCATTCTACAATTTATGTTTCAACACCTATGTTCCTCCTTGGTCGATTCTGTTATTAAGTAAGTGCGTTTTCGTATTTTTGTTCTCGTTCTAGTTTTGGCGCTCTATTTCCTCTATTTCGCTACTTTCTTGTCCTATTTCCACCGTTTTCTATTCATTTTAGCTTGTGTAAAAAGAACTAACAAACGTAATTAAACCAAGAAGGGCCCCCGTGAAGACAGTCAGAGAGTTAGCTTGAAACCTTTCTGAGATACAGTTTTCCTCTTTAAAAAGCCTAAAAGCTGATTTTGAATCCTTGTGAAAACCAGACGTTTTTACTATGGAAGTAAAGGCCGGTTAACGGTTTACCCAATCGGGTAAAAGTGCAACATCAGCAAGAAAATCGTTGATAAACAACCTGACAGAGTTTCTAAGTTACCAGCAGGGCTTTTTCTTGACAACTTCAGTTACTACACGCCTAGCTAGAACTGCTTCAAACAAGAGCAATGAGAAGCTCCTAAGAGGCACTATACTGGCTTGTTAAAGTCCTTTTTTATCAATAATATGAGAGATAATGTTGGGAGAGCACTAGAACAGGTGAAAGAGCAAACACAAGAGAGTGAACCATACAAATAACGTTATCAGCCAGTTATCAAAAGAGCAAGTGGATTCTTTAATTCACTTTGCATTCAATGGTGCTAACTTTTCAGGTGCAGATAGATTGAGCAACGCTATTATTCTAATGTTTTACCTTGTCAGGTCTTCTGATGATCAAAACCAAAGTAACCAGTAATGGCAATCCTTGAACAGTTATCCAATCATTCTTGAATAGAAACCACATATAAACAATATGAGCTCTGTCGAAAAAGGTTTCTTTATCTCACAAACGACAGGGGCATGATGATCTCGCTACTTGTCCACCTAACTATTATTCCTGATTGAGGTGCGAGTTCTTTTCAGATATGTGTGGGATTGGGGTGAACTTATAGTCAATGAATGAGGCAGTAATTACCTTTTGGTTTGAACTTGCTGAAAATGCTTGCAACTTCCTTTCCTCAAAGTTGAACACCCACCTTCCAGCTTGGTCAGTTAAACCTCCTGAGCTTTCCCCCGACAGTTCAAGATTATTTTCAAGACGATAATATCATCTTTCAGACCTTCATTCTGAGCTTAGACAATAGCTAATATTTTCTTTTAGACATTCACGATGGTGATTAAAATCTTAATTTTGATCAAGGTACTTTGCAAGCAGCAGATTTTCAATCACCTCATGCTAAAAACTTCTTTGACTCAATAACAATAATATTCAGAGGGATTGCTCGTGCGAAGCCAAGTGACTGAAGGCAAAATGGCATTCTAATAATTAGGATGTCAGAAGTGTAGGATTCAACGTGATTGCTGTTTTACACAATGGATCTTATAATGTTTTGATAATTCAAGGATGTTCAAGGTGAAGGTAGTAAACGTTACTGATAGATTTTGTTGGGCACTGCTTATAAGTTTCAGGTAACTGTTGAATTATGTATGGACAAGCAAAAGGAAAAACAAAAAAATTCCAGTGTTGTCTTTCATATTAAGAATTAGGAAGTTTGAAGACTCAGAAAGAACACTGTGGGCAAACCACTGCGAAAGGGGGGCAAGATAGTCAAATCAATCCGCTCAGATTCTTTAGCTTATGAGCTATAAAAGTATAGCGGACATGCTTAAAGGCAATCAATGTAAAAGCTAGTATCTCAAAATAGAAGAGTTTGTCAACTACAGGGTGCCGTGTCTCTTCCAGCACTATGGAAATAAGGGGTCATCTAGACGATTTCATAGTTCCCCATTTATGTGCTTGGATTAGTATACAGTGGAATGCTAATGCATCAGCAGTTGGTCTGTCCAAGTCGGCAGCATAACTTTCGTACCGTGATCGTGGGACAGAATATTCATCAGCTGCATAAGCTATAGATAGTCTTAATTTTTAAGAGCCCAAGTCCCTGGACTTGAAACAGTTATACCTTTATGCAAACATACCATTGAATGACCTGAGAGCTTTTACATAACGCTAGCTTTTGTTATTCAAGATACCCGACTTATTTCCAAACTCTTTGCCCCCAATCTCTGTTTAATGTGGTTGTAATGATGCTTTTCGTTACTTACAAGGAATGTTGTGTTACTAAAACAGATGTCCTGAAATGTACACATCAACAACAAAGACCAAGAAAGGAAACTGACTTTAGAACCGAGAGCGATGTGTCTCAGGGATGCTCATTACGATTCACGGGTGCTAATTACTGCCTAACCTTATTCGCTGTAGCCGTCTACGTTGTGATACTCGGTTAAACTCAGATTGGTAGTTACTAATTATGTATTGTTGTCACTCCTGCGCATTTTAAATAGCTGATACCCAACTTTTTTGGCTCATGATTCCTTCAAGCTTCACTGTTTTTCCACAAGTTTTGCAGGATCAGTTAAGGTACTCTCAATTATTGATGTGAGAGGACTCTGTCATGCTGGTCGGTTACCTTTTTTGTGCGATGTGTATGCTTAATGCTGTTTCATACTACCAACAGACAGTCCTACGCGTTTAAGACAGCGTTTGAGTATTGCCCGTATGAAACATCTTTATGTATTGGTGGCTATACTTTCGGGGGAATTATTTGGCACGCTATTAGATAAGTGCATCTAACGAAACTTAAGCGTCTAATGTTCAATGAAACTAGCAAAGTCAGTTACACAATCAGGTTATGTTTCACTAGTTATGCACCGTTGTGTTTGAACGAGTTTTATTGAATACGGTTTTGAGAAAGTATGAAATCTTGGGCATAGCCAATGTCTTACACTAAACTATTTTGAAGCACTATCTATTTTTTAATTATTCGGATGTTTGTGAAGTTTTATTACCGCATAGTCTAAAGAGGCACAGCTAATGCTTAATTGTTTTTCCTTCATGGCACACAGCTTACTTTCAAGCAGGCGAGTCTCTTGAACTCGGAAATTGATGCGTTGAAACAATTCTGTCTTCTTCATTTGGTAAATTGGTCCATCGAATTCTTTTCTCCTATACTTAAATAGACCTAGTGATTCTGCTGGCCGTCCAAGGTTTATATAGACCTCAGAAGTACAAGAAATTCATAATTGTACTGATGACTTATATAGCTTGCCGTTTTTGCTTTCTTTGTTTCTTCTTCTTTTCCTTTACTGATAAATTATAATATTGAACCAATGGAAACTTTTTAAATTACAGTTTAAGAGACAATAGTACGGATTTAATGTATGGATTAGCATCGAGTAGCATAAATTTCCACTCAAGACCGAAGATCTTTTTTGACCACCATCTTTTCTTCCTTTTTCGAGAAATAAAACCTACTAAGGCGTCCTAACTTGGGCATATATGATTGCTGCGTATTCATTGTCTTGGATGCACAGGTTGAGTCAGTTGTACATCTAGTCCGATGAACCCTGTTGTTAACTAAAAAATGTTGTTCAGATCCAACTGCGTCATCTTTAGATGCCACCACACCCGTGCTCTGATACTGTCGATAATGTTTTCGACAGAATCAGTGGTGAAAGTCACTATTAGGGGCTAGGGGCTAGGGCTAGTATGATGGAGGTGGTGGTGGTTCACTTCTCTAACTGACTGGTGACTCTTTGGATAGAACTTTTTTAAGGACCATTAAACTTGGTCAGTAATGATCCTGGTAGATGTCATTCAATGTCTTCTCTCGATTTTCTTCTGTGGGTAAAGCGAACTACTCTAGGTGAGTTTTACGAGTCAGCGACAATGAGGTGCATTACTGTTAATACATAACACACGCGTTTATGATGAGGTCCATATCTATCAGCCAATGACTCTTCACCCACCACTGAGTATATATTTTAATGCTCGAAAGATAAGATACAGAAGAATGTAATGTATACAGCAACGAGTGAGTGTGAATCATGATCCTTTGTCTCAGAATGAGTCCTCAAGTCAATGCAACAAGCTCTTTCTGATGTAAAGACCTGCATACGTTTTTCGCGACTTTTTTGATTTTTTGCTTTGGAAAACTGGAAAAGCGAAGCTGCTTGGAGTATCATCCAGCGGCCGGTGTCTGATATTCAGTGCTTCTATTAACGAATAATCAGACACAACCCGCTAGTAAAGGTCTCCACATGCCTAGATCCGGGTGTTAATACAAACACGTGATTTTCTGGAGCATTTGGCCCAGGATTTGCTCTTTCATGATATTGATGTGCTTCATTTGTTTGTGTTGTTGAGTTAAAAGCTACCTCTGGAAATTTATGTGCCAATGACATCTGTGTTCAGGGGCTTGAGCTGAATGAGCAGAATTTTTCAAAAGAGACGAGACTATTCAATTTGACCATCTGCTCTCACAGACTTTGATAGCCACACTACTTCTGCATTTGGTCAGACTGCATCCCTTCGTGTTTTATTTTTGAACGCTGTTTGATACTTACTTCCCTCTAATTCATCTGTGTCTCACCTGTGTTGCTTGTCCCCATTCCTCGAAGCTCAACGCCTTTCTTTTATGTATGCCAATTCTCTCTGAACCAAACTTGTCTCTCAGCTGGAACCAAAAAGGAGAAAATTAGGCATACCGACAACCAAACAGATGGAAGTTTTAGATTTGGTTTCAAAAAGTTTTGATGTTCTATAAGAAAATTCTGTAATTTAGCGTCGAAGTGCAACTGGTTTCTTGTTTGAGACATTACAAGCGGTTTCCTCTTCTGTGGATATGATTCGGAGACACCTTCACAAACATACTGGTATTTTAGTAATTATTGAGGGCTGATTTTGGATCTGAATGTTTTAGATTTTACCGACACTTTGATCTTAACGTTCTTCTCGTCCTCATTCGAACTGAATTAACTCGAAGGGCTCTCACTTAATTTCAGTTTATAAGCTGGACATTTCTTTCGATTAGCTTTCAGTCTATTTCTTTTCTCACTTCACCAAGTACCCATTCAAAGAACTTTATGATGCTCTACTCTAGATTATTAGCGTCAACTACTGCGATGTTATCGCTGGGTTCAGGTGTTTTGGCCGCGTTGGATTCTTCGTGTGAGATTGCAAGCGAACCCACCCGGACAGGATTTGACGTAAGTTTTTATTCCTATACACAGGGTGATAATATTTCTCAAGCAGACCCCTCATTCATGAGTTCAGGCTATGCGAAAAACACGAAATACACACAAACCGCTTCTGGTGTTGGTAATCCAAACTTCTCTGTTCTTCCAGATGCGAACAATAATGGTGTAATTTACGGTCAAACTTTGAACGTTAATAATTATGCTGCTGAGTTAGTTGGTTATTTCAGAGCTCCCGAGACTGGAACTTATACCTTTTCTGCTTCTGTCGATAATAGTGTCATGATTCTCATGGGCACTGCTGCTTTTGCATGCTGTGATAAATCTGATTTTTCTGGCGCTGGAGAATCTCTACTTTTCGTCCACACCCATTCTCTGCAAGAAACGCCTGTTACAGCAACTATTTCTCTAATTGCTGGGAAATATTATCCAATCCGTATGGTTCAAGTGAATTGGAATGGTCCCAGTGCTCTAAGGGTGGGATTCACAACCCCCGGTGGAACCACTGTTACAAACGACTGGTCGCGTTATATTTACCAATTCCCTAACACTGCTGTGTGTGTCACAACTACAATCACAACTTCTTCACCATGGACTGGCTCTTTCACTTCAACATACACTACTACAGGTACCGACTCGCAGGCCACAGAGGTGGTTGAAATACCATACTCCACAACCACCACTACCTCACCATGGACCGGCTCTTTTACAACCACCTATCTCACCACGGGTACTGACAATGTTGTCACTGAAATCGTTGACATTCCTTTTGCAACTATCACCACGTCAGTTCCATGGACTGGCTCATACACCACCACTTATTTTACCACCGGTTCTGATTCCTTGGTGACCCAGATTGTTGGAGTTCCTCCTTCTACTTTTACCACACCATGGACTGGTTCATATACCACCACCTATTTCACCACTGGTACTGATTCGTCGATAACTGAAATTGTTGAAGTCCCTCCTACTACTATTACTAATCCATGGACAGGTTCATACACCACCACCTACTTTACCACTGGTATTGATTCCTCGGTGACCCAGATTGTTGAAGTTCCTCCTTCTACTTTTACCACACCATGGACTGGTTCATACACCACCACTTATTTCACCACTGGTAGTGATTCGTCAATAACTGAGATTGTCGAAGTTCCTCCTACTATTATTACCACACCATGGACTGGTTCTTATACCACCACTTACTTTACCACTGGTTCTGACTCCTCAGTTACTCAAGTTGTTGGGAAGCCAACTGGTATTGCTCATTCAACGACTCAATGGACAGGCTCATACACCACTACTTACTACACCACTGGATCAGACTCTTCTACAACTGAAGTTGTTCAGGCCCCACCAGCTAGCACTACTGTTCCATGGACTGGATCTTATATCACTACTTACTTTACCACTGGTTCTGACTCCTCAGTTACTCAAGTTGTTGGGAAGCCAACTGGTATTGCTCATTCAACGACTCAATGGACAGGCTCATACACCACTACTTACTACACCACTGGATCAGACTCTTTTACAACTGAAGTTGTTCAGGCCCCACCAGCTAGCACTACTGTTCCATGGACTGGATCTTATATCACCACTTACTTTACCACTGGTTCTGACTCCTCGGTCACTCAAGTTGTTGGGGAGCCAACTGGTATTGCCCATTCAACAACTCAATGGACAGGTTCATACACCACTACCTACTACACCACTGGATCAGACTCTTCTACAACTGAAGTTGTTCAGGCCCCACCAGCTAGCACTACTGTTCCATGGACTGGATCTTATATCACCACTTACTTTACCACTGGTTCCGACTCCTCAGTTACTCAAGTTGTTGGGAAGCCAACTGGTATTGCCCATTCAACAACCCAATGGACAGGTTCATACACCACTACCTACTACACCACTGGATCAGACTCTTCTATCACTGAAGTTGTTCAGGCCCCACCAGCTAGCACTACCGCTCCATGGACTGGATCCTACACCACCACTTACTTCACTACAGGCTCTGACTCATCAGTCACTGAAGTTGTTGCAACACCAACTAACGTCGATTGCATTACTGTCACATTCACTTCTGTTTGGACCGGATCATCTACTAGCACTTTTTATACTACAGGTACTAACTCTGTCGTTACGGAGGTTGTTTTGAAGCCCGACTTTCCAGAAAGTTCCACATCATATACAACATATCTAACTACCATCACAGACACTATTACCAGTTGCGGTACTAAGAAGTGTCATGAAGCTTACTCGACTGTTGTTGTGACTACAGTTGTTCCATGTGATTCCTTGACTACCGATGATGGTGCAACTATGATTAGGCCGACAGGCTCGACAGAAAATAGGGCCAGTAATGATGCCTCTGACACCACAACTTATGTTACTGTTACAAGTACAGGTATTACAGGTTCTGGTGACCTAACATCAAAACATTCTGAAAGATCTGTTGCCATTGTGACCAGCGTTTTAATTTCGGCATCTTCCAGTGTTGCTTCCCGCCCTGGCTCTTTATCAACCACTAATGTTATTTCTACCTACCAAGGTGCCGCAGCAGTCACCAAATTCTCTGGTATATTCGTTGGTCTGTTAATTCCTTTCCTTTTAGCCATGTTTTAGCCTGTTTCTAGCTCTTGGTATCCTCAGTTTTTCAATCTTATCACTTTGAATTTCCTGTCTTGTTTTAATTCATTTTCCCCATTCAGTTCTGTTTAATTTTTGCTGTATTGGTATAGCTGCTTAGCATCCAACCTTTCATGCCTTATCATTTCGAGTTTTTTTTTACTCTGCTTGATCGAGGATTAGATTTTTACTTATTTAAAATCTCACTATTTACGCTTCATTATTAACACTATGGATACTATGAAGTGTTTTGAAAAATTTCGTTTCTATTCATCGGAACCTTCCCATATTTTAACTGTATATTTGATATATACCTAATAACACTAATAGCGTAGCAAGATACTAAAGATTATATACTTCTGATTTTGGTTTGGTATACACTAAGGAGGGTAACAGCTCCATCGATTTGCAGGATCAACTCGCGAAACATCTTTTCAAACATAGATCTTCTTTAACTAGCAATCCTTACATCTTTTCACCAGCATTCTTAATATGTTTTCATTGAACTGTTAGGTACATTCCATTGATCCCCCACATCTTTTGGATGGTACAGGTTCTCCACTCTCGTTTATCTTGGGAGATTCAATTTTGATAAGAAGTTGAGTAATATTCTCATGGGAGGTTATTCGGAATAACCGATTTTTAGTTTTCAGCAGGCCATGCATAGACTCGATGCCTTGGGGGTCTGTACTACAAGGTTCTGACACCAACCACAAGGTTTGTTCTGAATGCAGGGTTAAGAAGAGAAGATTCAACAAACCAATTAGAACTGATGCTCCAACTTATTACTTATTACCATTTCTGTTGAAAATTGGGAAAGCCTTTGGGTGTCCAGAATAGTACTTCGTTATATGTGAAGTAGTTCATGGAGGTAAATGTTAGAAATAACACCAACACCCGAACGCTCGACCAAGAACGAAATGTAGAAGCCTCTTCTTATGAACAAGTGTTCACACTTACTTCATAGATTTGGTACTTTTGCTAAGGTCGCATATATATATATATATTGGAGCAGATCGAAAATAGTTTTGGAATTGGATTCTTTGAATAGAATCAAAGATCCTTACCTTTAGGTTGCCAATATACATCTACAATTTGAAACCTCTCCCATTCCTAGTTCGAGGACCATGATATTTCTACTTAGTCTGTAGTCCACTGTTATCAAGTGTACTTGACTTTTGCTCGTATCATTTGAACGCTACATCTGACGTACATACGCCATGATAATAATGTTGATATCAGCGAGGGACTCTTACAATTATATTTCAGTGCAATGAAGAACTAATTTAATGAAGTTAACCAGCTGACGTCGTACTATAATTCAACTATTAACAGTACGTTATAATATTATGTATGTAAAAAGAAGAATCAGAGGCCGAACTCGAAAGGATATAAAGAATCTTGAGTATATAAAACTAAACAGTGTGCAAAAACCTAAGAGAATAACCATTTTATGTAACATTTTGCAAAATTAGTCAAATGAGAAACTTCTAGTAAAAAGCAGCTGATCAGGGTAATAGATCAGTAGAAGACCAATGTTTTGTAAAAAAATCCTTGAGATCATAAAATATAAAAGGAAGAAAAAAAAAGGCAATCAAACCATCATTTGCACTCTGAGGCAGAACCTCTGAAGCATCGGACGTTGAGATTGTCAAGATGCCCGTCTGATATAGGAGCGTTTGCTCTGTAATACTTGCTAAAGGCTACCTTAGTTTGTAGTTTTTCCTCAATCAATCTTTTGAATAGATCTTTCCCAGTATCTGTCAATGGTTTAAAACTGAAAGGATTTTGGGTCTCACTAGGGTCACCCACAATCTATCTCCAGCATTTACCATAGATTTGGTACTTTTGCTAAGGTTGCATATATATATTGGAATAGATCGAAACTAGTTTTGGAATTGAATTCTTTGAATAGAATCATAGATCCTTACCTTTAGATTGCCAATATACACCTACAATTTAAAATCTCTCCCATACCTGGCTCGAGGACCATGATATTTCTACTCTTTCTGAAGTCAACTGTTGTCAAGTCTACTTGGCTTGCTTTTATCATTTGAATGCTACATCTGACGTACATACGCCATGATAATAATGTCGATATCAGCGAGGGACTCTTACAAGTATATTTTTAGCCTTTGTGATAGAAGCTTTTGTACCAACTTAATCCTGTAAGAGCGACCACTATGAGTTGTGCGTGGTTGGAAATACATTAGTGATTTTCATATTTGGTGCAGATATTGGATTGACTGACTGCAGCTTTGATCTCTGCTTTGCAATCGATCGTCCTGTAACAGCTACGAAAAAAGACTACGATCCTAATCGACGAAACCGATAAAAAGGAATTCTGGTTGACTTTTCTGTTGATATCTAAACCATGGCGTTTGATTGGAGGTCAGGGGAAAATTCCAGCTTAAATTTGTTTGTGAGAGAGAACAAAATGATTGGAAGTCTTGATCTAGTGTTTCTTTCTCACCTTTAGTATCCAGTAGAGAGACCAATCTCTGATATAACCTTGTTGAGATATTCTCTATCAATGTACTTTACAATCACTTTCTTTGCAACTCTGTGCTCAAAGACATTAACATCATCGATCGCATATTTGAATACTGGATTCGCAACTATGATGGAACCATCCTCATAATCTATCCAGGAGCAATCTAGGCCGGAAACTTGTAAGCCACTAAATGCTGCATCTTGTACAACTTTTGTAAAATTGAAACCTCTGCCATTGCCACTCGGTACATCATCGTATCTAATCCTTGGCAGGTTCAAGATATCCTCATTCACTCCGTATATATTATGCCCCGACTTTCTTGAGAATACGGCATAATCGAACGTTAATAAGCCCGTTATTCCAAGCATGTGGCACATCAGGGAGCTTGGATCTTGAAAATTGTGCCCGTTTTGACGATTTCGACAGTATGGGATAACACCACCCACATAGATACCGATACTGCCTAGGCCAGCCAATGCTTTTGCGATATTGGTCTGAATCGTACTAGAGTGAATGTTTTGCCGTAAACGCTGCTCAATCATCTCTGTAACCACATTCTTCGCAGTAATGTTTATAGGGAAGGATGTTGATTCCTTGTAAAGAGTCTTCGTCAGATGACAGTTGTAGTCATGGTCTTCATCACACTTTCGGTCGAATGAGAGAAAATCATATGAATGACACTGTACGGGCTCGATTGAAAGAAAAAGTAATGCATACAAGAGCAGGGACAGCAGTCTGAGCATTGTAAAGATATCTTCTGGTGCAAGACGAGGAAAGCTGGTAGAAAAGGAAGGGAAAAGTTGACCTTGTTTTCTTGTGCACCGTGTGTCAAATATCATAACCTTTCCTAATACATACAGAAGAAACACTGATATAGATCTATATCTTAAAGCAAAAACACTCCGAACAAGCAAAATGTCCTGCATCCTCTATATAAAACCTGATTTCCGGAATTATTACGCTACAATCCTTAATAAACACCACCACGGACGATTCTTAAAGAAGAATAACACGTAATAAGTTACCCGTATCGAAAGTCGTTATACTTAACAGTTTGAGGTGTAAGCACAGAAGTTATTGGTTGTACTTGAGTCCGGTGTCAAAGTTTCAACCCGATACTTCTGGTGGTCGAAACATGCGAATCACTAATGAAGCATTTAGAAGATTTCTTCAGCGATCCCAGAATCGACGCCCTGTCTCCCCCTTTATTTGAGCTTCTGAGAAAAGCCATAACACTTGCCCAACTGTCACTATCTCCAATTGTCTATAAAAACCTATTGGTCTTGTCTTGTCTCTTTTAACATACAATGGATTGAAAGGGTCCCACAAGTTATTATCATCAACCGATAATAGCTTTTTAGACCGCGTTGTGAGGTACAACAAAGGCGAATGGGTGAATCCAAGCCTATTATCATCTACGTGGACAGATTTGACTTACTTCACATCAGAAGTTATTAAGGGGTCGTGAACGGTATAGAGTTTCAAAGGATATCTTGCATGAATGTCTGGAGTTGCCTACAAGTTCGAAACGTAAAAGAAATCTAACTTCCAAGAAGCCAAATGTGGAAAAAAGAAGCAGGAGATGATAAGAAAACGGAAGAAGTACGCTCATACATTAATTTTACCATTGAAATATAAGACATCTTGTTAGATATCTTATTTCTGACTGGAATGAACCCATTTACCCCTGTATCAGTAGTAGAATAGCACTACTTTCACTCTACCAGCAGATTAATGGAGAAGTATTAGTGTTCGATTGTGTGTTTGCCAGATGTAGACATCATTGAGAGTTAAAGATTGAGTTAATTTAAAGTATAAGAACGTAATATATCTGTAATATTGATATGATGTGGTAGAAAAGCAGAATAAAGGAAATAATCTCCTCCTTTCATACACAAACCAGCTATCTCTTATCTGTAATGAAATGAGGCAAGTGTTTCATGTTTATCTTCAACAATGTTTCGTAATTCTAAACCAATATACGAACCAGACCCTAACAATGTAACAGTGCATAATATGAAACACATCAATACATGTATGTTTCTATTTATAACTCACTTAATGACATTAAGTTAATGTTAATCACAAAGTAACACTAACAAAACAATTAGCATTCTACAATAGTGACACACACTATTAACCACTTCCACTAGCTTACGTAGTCAAAGCACTGGCCATTTTGTTGGAATTACCAGAAAATGCCCAACACAGAATGCTCTTATAGTTCGACTGTCCTAGCAACCCACTTGGTACCTCTCCCTATTCATTATATAACTCATGGCACATTCCGCTTTGAGCAATTAGTAATTCCTTTGTTTCAGTTTTTACCCCCCTCTTGTTGGAATATAAAATGTTCAAAAGTTGATAACTTTGATCTTCACCACCGAAGTGGCAACACGTTCAGGATATCAGGAATCAAAAGTCATGTCAAGGGAGAGTGCAGATCATGCACTAAATGAGGAAGTAGGCTTAGCCATTTCTTCTAAGATGGAAGAGTTGTGGGGCGATGAGACGATTTCCATTTTTGATAATCAAGAAGGAAAAGACAAGACGGCAGAGACAGTCAAGACTGATAGGTTCGTCGTAAAAGAGCTCTTAAAGGATAATATAGACCGGTATGAAGATTTCTCATCAACTTTTGTTGTGACTAAAGTGGATGACAAGAAGAAACCACCAACAGAATATATTCTGAAACTTTTCGACCCTGTGAAGATTAGTCCATTTAGAGATTTTTCTGGAGGAGATCTCAAAGTCGTCTACACAAGATTCATCAACAATGTTCGGAATGTGATATGCCGCTGTTCCTTAACAGAGCTGTTTGTTTATTGCAAACTCTCAAAGGAAGGGCTGTGCGAATTGGCACCCAAAGTTGAGTCATTTGGATTCTTGAATCACGAAGACCCTGAAGGGGATCCTGGAACAATTTCACCAGATGATATCTACCGCTTTCTCAGAATGAAGGGAATATACGATCGGGCACCTGGCAAGCCTGTTTTAAATCAGCAAGGTCCGTTTATCTTACTGGAGAAACTCGAAGAGTTACCAAAAGATCAGGTTTCTTCGTTCAGCGACGAGATCAAACAACAGCTGATCGATGATGCTATGGAGAAGCTGAAAAAGCTTCATGGACTGGGAGTACTACATGGTGATATCAAACATCATAACATACTCATTGTAAGCGGAAGTGGGCAAGATGATTCACCAACTGTTAAATTGATTAATTTTTCCTTTTCAGAGGTTAAGAAGAAATCCAAATCAGAGAAGAAATCCAAATCAAAGGAGAAAAAGAAGGATTCTAAATCTGAGACTCAATTCACTTATGAAGGCACTGAAGAGACCGAGCTGAAAGAAATAGAGAATGTGATGAAGTACAAATTAGGTATGAAAGATTATTGAGAATGCTATGGTTTGCTAGTAATGATTCGTGTAGCTGAACTTGAAATAGTAAGTTCTGTCTTTTATCTCTTTTAAGACTGTTTTCACCGAAGGAAACCAAATCACTTTATGATATCTGGGGCTTGGTATTTAGAAGAAATTTGTAGACAATAGTTGACGAATTCTTTAGAGCAAGCGAATAAAATCGCATCCAGATTTTCAAAGAATATGGAGTTCACAATGAGGGTGTAATAAAGGTAAAATTCTGAATATCTGAGTGAGATCTTAGACCAATCATATATCATTAAGTCGTTTCGCTCGATTTCCAACTTATCAAGAAATTCTTAATCTTTATTGATTTGACTTATATACGAAGCACCTTGTGACTAAATGCTCTCATAATATAGGCCTAGCCCAAAAATATGATTTCTTATTGCCTCAATGCACTTACCACACACCATTTGAACTTATAAGAAGTGGTTTGATCTAGATCTGTTGATCTTTTTACTTGATTATTTCCTAATTCGGTAATTTTCCTGTCACAATAAGTGACACAAAAACGAATCAACCAAAAACAATATATTGTTTCTTCTTTTGGTTAGACGGCGGCAAAACGGAAGTTCTTCTTTCAATTCTACTTTGATAAGACAGTATGAGCAGATCTGCTTTTAGTTTCATGGCCTGAATTACTAAACTTTTTAATCTGAAGATTACTCCAGGTGAATAAGGTACGTTTTCCTCTAGTTGAATGACATAGAGAACTCAAGCAAGTCATTGCGAAACATCATACTAGAGATATAATTATCAAAAAGCCTACAGCGAAGGTCATGATTAAATTGTATTGATTGATAGAGGATGTAGCGGACCTGTAGTAACTTCAAACACATCATAGTAAAGAGCTGTTTCAAACTATTCATATGTCTGATTCCCCATAAACCAATAAAAATGTCATTTACAAGGTCTTCAGTAGTTGAAGGGCAGATATATCAATTATTTTCACCAACTAATGGCACGATATATCGTCTATTCAGATATTGACAAGATGTTTATTATGTTGGATCAGTAGTAAAGAAGGCAAGGTTCAACATCCAACCAGTTGGTAACATTCCACAAGAAACCAGTGATGCTATGGGTATAGATCAGTCTTATCACTATACCTCAGAGGAAGGTAGAGAAGGAGTACCACAACATTGTCAGCATTGAAGTTCTATTAAAGCCATTTCAGTTTAATGTTGCTGTCAGAAAGTCATACAAGATTTGACAGAGGAAACAATTAGGGAATCATTTGACAAAGCAAACGTTGTTTTAAACAAAGCGCCTATATTATATAGGCTATATATCATATATAATATATGGCTATTGAGAGGCGTTGACCATCTTTCTGGAGAACCTAGTGGCAGCTTAAATTTATATACACTTAACGTATATTCTTACTGTGTAGTTAAAAGTCCTAAATCGCGGAAATAGCCTCATTGTCTCTTCTTCTACGTGCCTTACCACGCAACTACAGATTTTTGATGGTACGTTCTGGACTGGTACATCTTTCATAGCTGAAACTACTCCTTCACTACATATACCACGGTTTGAATGTATGATGTTCTACTACCGTGACGGTTAATATGACACTGTGACAACTTCAACCCCAACTAACAGAACCTGCTCATTTTCTACCATATCAGTTGATGATGGTGAGACCAAAACTGATGTGTTTTTTCTCACTATCAACAGAAGAAGAGAATGACTTTGATGATCAGGTCTCGAACTCTTGCTCTTTCACCACACTCTTGAGCACTATCAATGATGCTGTCACATGTGCTCTAGTCTGTTTATTGGTTGGCCTATTCTTTAAAAGTACGTCACCCTTGAAGACTTCATCAATGCGGCTGGCTATTCTGCTAGTTTTCTGGTTCACTTGAAGCACTGCATAAAATCAATGGATTATCCTTCAATTTAGGAACATGAAATATTTTTATTAAAATAGCTCATAAATAGTAGTTCTAATATTGCACGTGTTAATAGCTGGTGGTGTTGACTGGGCAGCTAGGGGTACTTCGAGAGCTATCAAAAGGTCAAATAGTAGTATCCTATTATATTCACTAGCTCAACTTTTGAGCTTGTTTCTTAGTATTTATTCTTGTAAATGAAAAAAGGAAAGCCTATCTATGTTGAGTACGTACGTCAGATGTAGCGTTCAAACGATATATCCTATTCTTTAGTAAACCGGAAGAAGCTTGGAAGCAGCTCATTAAGAAGCAGGTCATGTAGACTTGACAGCTCTTGACTACAGACTAAGTAGAAATATCATGGTTCTCGAACTAGGTATGTGAGAGATTTTAAATTGTAGGTGTATATTGGCAATCTAAAGGTAAGGATCTGTGATTCTATTCAAAGAATTCAATTCCAAAACTACTTTCGATCTATTCCAATATAGATATGCGACCTTTGCCAAACCTATGAAGTAGGTGTGAACACATATTCATAAGAAGAAGCTTTAACATTTCGTTCTTAGAGCTAAAGATGGTTGCAGTCGTCATTCTCACCAATTCAAATGTTTTCAGAGCATGGAAATCTCAGAAACAACATATTGTGACCTTGAGCTCTACTGAGGGCTGAATACATAGCATTGACTGAAGCTGTGAAAGAAACAGCTTGGCTAGTACAGCTATTAAAGTATGTGGGTGGAGCTGATACTGTTCTTCCGGTTACGGTTTTCGAAGACAACGATAGACCGGTTTTCCACTTGAATGTTGTGTATGTTGATGATTCTTCGGTGAGACGAATGTGATGGTAAGCACTTGTGAGATCTAGTACCTGACAGAACTCACAGCAGCCTCTCTGGCACCGTTGCCGACCAGGAAGAATTCTTGAATCAAGAAATAAATCGTTGACTGCTAACAGGCGGATTCATCAAAAGAATCAAACAAACCGAACATTTCTGTGTTCCCTTCGTTGCCAGAGAGGCGTGTTCGGGTGGTGGTGTAGAAGTTCTGTCAGGTCTAAGAAAGAAACCCATTTCGCGAAAATTGCCTCGGTGTCTCTTCTTCCCACGTGACTACAAATTTTTGACCGACCGACCGACCGACCGTACATTCCATAGCTAAAACTACTCCTTCACTACATATACCACGGTTTGAATGTATGATGTTCTACTAACTACCATGATGGTCAATGTGACACTGTGACAACCACCAATTAACAAAACCTGCTCATCTTCTACCATATCAGTTGATGATGGTGTAACCAAAATGCTGTTTTTTTCTCACTATCAACAGATGAAGAGGGTGACTTTGATGATACCTCAACTCTACCATAAACTGTGTCAGATCCATACAACACAGATCCATCTTATATCTCTTTTACTACTGTATCGTTTCATTCTTCCTGTTTGCTGATTTAAAATGGTGACTACGCACTGTTATCACCACTGTCCCATTTATAACAGTTTCTTGACAAGCTCAATATATCGATCAACCACTTTCACAGGTATAAATGCAATCTTGTCCACTGTTACCAAAAATCTCACGTCCTGTGGTATTAAAACATGCTAAAGGTCTGTGATAACTGCTACGACTACTAATTCATGCTACTTATTGATTGGTACAGGCAGTTCAATTAGCCCAGTTTCTACTCAGGTCTCGAACTCTTGCTCTTTCACCACATTCTTGAGCCCTATCAATAATGCTATCACATACGCTCTAGTCTGTCTATCGGTTCGTCTATACTTTGAAAGTACGTCTCCCTTAAAGCTTTATCAATGGCTGGCTATTCTGTTAGTTTTCTGGTTCACTTGAAGCACTTCATCAAATCAATGGATTATCCTTCAATTCATAAATACTAGTTCTAATATTGCACGTGTTAATAGCTGGTGGTGTTGTGTTCTTCGTCTAAGAAGCCAGGGCTACCTCGAGAGCTATCAAAAGGTGAAACAGCATTATCCTATTATGACTGTATATTAAATTAAAGGAACGGTTCAACGCCTATTTGAGTCCCTTTTCGTTGGAAAAGCTTCACTTTGTTTTGATCTGTTTCTGATTTGTTTCCGATTTTTGATGCTGAGAAGAAAGAATCTGAGGAGGGTAATTTTACTTCAAAATGAACTTTTTCAGTACGAGCTGGAGGTGTGAAAATATGGGATTGAGTGATGGAAATAAAGAAACGCTATTGAAATCCATACAGAAACTTATATTAATACTCTTGTCAAAGTGACCTTGATCCCATATAACTTCGAAACTATCGTGCTGGTCTTCCTCAAGCAAAGATTGACTGGTATCTTCAATTAGTGTACCAGTTGAATATGTTATTCTGTGTTTGGGATAAGAATTAACGTCAGCCACCGCGCTGCTCTGGTACAGTTATCATTTTTTTTTTGTGAATCGATTTAGCATGAATCAGAAGGACTGAGATTAGAGCAAACTGTGTCGAAACCAAAGGTTACAACATCTACGTGGTCTTATCATTCCTAATTAAACACAATTATAGCATCCATTCTGTTTTGCATTTGAACAAAGCTTCATGTTGAACAGGTATCAAAGTAAATACACATGAAACACAGCAAGATAAAGTCCCAAAGGACGTCCTTTGAAATCATGAAGCAATTTGGTAAGTGCAGAAGAGTACTAACCACACTTTAAGTTGTGTGCGATTCAGGATAATTCTTGAGGTAAAAAGATGATCACAGCACTGCAAAGTTACAATCACACCTCTTTTTCAACTTCCAAAGAGAAATAATACCTAAATTGTGATCGTTGGCTTAATACCTAAATACAAGAGAAGCACTTTGGAACCTTTCGTTTAGTTCAATGAACACAGGTCAACAATCATGATATACCTGTGATCGATGCATTAATTAGATTACAGTTTGTATTCCCCTGTAACGATTTGTTTGATTTCTACTTTGATACATAACCTACCCTAAGAATTCCCACAAGTTGTTAAAGAGCAATTAATTCACTTCTTGAAAACAAAAATGGCTGCATTTGTGTTTATCTAGAAAGTGAAAAGAAGACAGATACACAGCAGAAGCAGAACAACTCAATACATAGATAATATGATATTACGGTTTGGCCGATCAGCACTGCTGATTGATATCGTTTTAGCTAGTGGAACACCTCCAATAAAAGTTTCATTTCTGATCCAAAAACATAAAGTTGTAACAGCTGATAGATTAGAACTACTAACCACATTTTAGCCGAAATGAGAACGGGGACTCCTTTGAGGTTTACTTTGCCACTTGTTTACCTCTCTCAGAGATCCGTAGCATAAGGGTGCACTCAAATAACCATCGGAAGGTCTGTTCACATGAATATTTTGGAAGCTACCCATCCACTAAAAAACATAATGATCCCTTGAACTGGTTCCCATTTGACCAAGTTTGGCTTATCCCCCTCAAAATATAAGCGATTCCCTTCCTTTCCTTTACATTTCTCCTCTTGGATTGTCCTCGGGATGGAATAACTCTCCAAACCCTGTGCTTCATTTCCTTGAGGGAAGGTTTGGTTCTAATCCGTAGTACAAACTACGCGAACCACTTGGTATGTCTTATGTAGTACAGTTCTTGATATGACCAGAATTACTTTTGCTATACAATTCATTCTGGGGTCATTCTGATATTTACGCTGAGATAATGAGACAATTTGGAAGTTTGAAGTCCCATTGTTTCCATTGTTCTCAGCAAGTACATCAATCCAGAATGAAGTCAGTGTTTTATGGAGATCAAGCACTACAAGGGCTTACTGAGTTTCATGACAAAGTTGTGACCATCGAAAAGGCCAACTTGGAGAGATATCTTAACCTGCCCTGGAAGGATAGTATGAAGTTCAGAGATGAGATTAAGAGGCGCAGAGAGAATTACAACCAAGAGTGCCATGGTATGAGTAAAATAGAGAAGGAATGCCACAACATTGTGAGCGTCGATGTTTTATTCAAGCCATTTCAGTTTGATGTTGCTACCGACGAGCGCTCATGGGTATTCATACTAGGCGAAGGTTTAACACATGAATGGACTGAGGAATCATTTGAGAAAGCAGGTGTTAAATTAGAGCTAGTCCCACGAGTTGGCTTTACAAATGCATTGACCTCTTTTCTGCGTAAGCTATTGGCGGCTGAAATCTATATGAACAGGCTTGTGGAGGGCGTTTTATTAACAGACCCCAAGCAAAAACCCTCGAAAAAGTTATCGACGTCAAAGAACGCCTGTACCAAGTTGCTTCACCCAGATAAGGGTTTGTTTGTCGAAAGATATTTCCACAATTCGAAAGATATTAGCGATGCGGCTTACACTGATGACGAACTAATTGAGTTTTTACGCTTTTTTCTGGCGCCTGCTAATATCAATTCGAATGCACTGGTTAGTGTATTAAAAAACGAACCTGCACAAGAGGATTCTGAAGTAGAGCTTGCGAACAAGTTTCAAGAGGTCTTCAAGTTTAGAAACATAAAACAGCTGTTTTGCACGGTAGTTGAATCTCAGTTGCGGCCTGAGTATAACTCATTCAACAATTTATCAATCAAATGGCTCAAAGAATCAAATGAATCGGGACTCGTGGAACGACCAACGGAAACAGATAACGATATATCTGAAGACGCAATTGATCATGAAGACACCGAATGGTCGGCAGAGCCGTCTGATGTTAAGATCACGTGGAATTTCAAAGTGTGCAATCTTTCAATGAGATTCAACCCGATACTTCTGGAGTTTAAAAAATACAAGTCATTAATAAGTGATTTGCAAACTTTCTTTAGCAAACCTACAAATGACGCCCTAAACCCCACTTTATTTAGGCTTTTGAATCAAGCTATCATATATGCGCAACTGTCATTATCACCTGTTGTCATCATCAGCAATTTCAACCAATTCTTTGTTCTCATTTTCCCACTGGCTGAAGTTTTCAGCCACGGAAAAATATTTAGTGCAAACTTCAGCAAATGTGAGTTTTTCGTTATTGATGCTGAAAAGAGACCTGTTGGTCTTGTCCTTACTCTTTTAGCTTGCAATGCATTGACAGAGTTTCAGAAGCTAAGCGATGATGAAAGCTTTCTCAAGCGTGTTGAGAGATACAACAAATACGACGACTGGGTGAATCCAGGGCTATCATCAGCTATATGGACATATTTGGCTCCGAATGCTAAGCTATTGAGGGACATTGAGCGGTATAGGATTACAAAAATGATTCTGTTCATTTGTCTTGAGTTGCTTACAAGTTCGAGTGATTTCGAATTGAGTCCGAAGCAGCAAAATGTACTCTCGTCAATTAATACTGAAATTGAAGAATTATGGGGCAAAAGCAAAAAGATTATTGTTCCTAGTGAGCAAGGAGAATCAGATAATATTTGGGAGGAAGTCGAGACTGATAAGTTCTTTTTGAAAGAGATAATCAAAGGTGAAGACTGGTATCGAGATGTTGCATCAACCTTTATTGTAAGTAAAGTTGAGGTGGAAGATAAAAGAGACTCACCAGTAGAATTTGTTTTGAAACTTTTTGACCCTGTTAAAATCAGGCCATTTGGTGAAGCACTAATTGGTCTCAGTGATGGTAAAGGGAACGAAGCACGGTTTTACAACAACCTACAATCTGTGGTATGCGAATGTTTTTTAAAAGAGGTGTATGTTTATACTACGCTCTTCGAAAAGGGAGTATTTGGATTAACACCTAAACTTGAATCGTTTGGATTTTTAAATAACAAAGACCTTGAGGATGACTCTGCTAGAATTTCACCGGATACTGTCTACAGTTTTATTAAGATGAATCACGATCAGCCGATTATTGGCGGGGCGGTTTTGAATCAGCAAGGTCCATTCATTTTACTAGAGAAACTTACAGAGATGCCGAGGGATGATCTTCGTAAACATCTTTCAGAACACCCGCAGGCAAAGGATCAAGTATTCAATGATGGGATCACTAAATTGAAGAAGCTCCATGATTTAAATATAATACACGGGGACATAAAATCGGATAACATACTCATAGTTGAGGAAAGCGGAAACCCTACAGTAAAGTTCATTGACTTTGGACTATCTGTTGTTACCAAAAAATCCAAGAAGCGCAAACTTGATTGTTTGAATGAATCAATATCTGCTCTTCGGACTGAGGACTACGATCAAAGAAAAGATGAAGATTGTCAGAATTTAGAAGATGTGTTGAACGAGAAATTAAGTGTGTAGAAGAAATAACTTTTGCTAATTATGAGAATGATCATGTTTGATAACTCGACGCATTGGAATGATAAAACACCACATGTAGGCTACATTCTTCTACCATATCAGTTAATGATGGTGTAACCAAAACTGATGTGTTTTCTCTCACTGTCAACAGACGAAGAGGATGACTTCGATGATACGTCAACTCTACCATAAACTGTATCAGATCCATAAACCGCATATCCCTCTTATATCTCTTTTACCACTGTATCGTTTCATTCTTCCTGTTCGCTGATTTAAAATTGTGACTACGCACTGTTATCACCACTGTCACATTTATAGCAGTTTCTTCACAAGCTCTATCAAAAATGCTATCACATGCGCTCAAGTCTGTTTATTGGTTGGTCTATTCTTTAGAAGTACGTCTCCCTTGAAGACTTCATCAATGGCTGTCCATTCTGTAAGTTTTTTGGTTCACTTGAAGCACTTTATAAAATCAATGGATTATCCTTCATTTTAGGAACATGAAATATTTTTATTAAAATAGCTCATAAATAGTAGTTCTAATGTTGCACTTGTTAATAGCTGGTGGTGTTGACTGGGCAGCTAGGGGTACTTTGAGAGCTATCAAAAGGTCAAATAGTAGTATCCTATTATATTCAGTAGCTCAACATTTGAGCTTGTTTCTTAGTATTTATTCTTGTAATGAAGAAAGGAAAGCCAATCACTGTTGAGTACGTACGTCAGTTGTAGCGTTCAAATGATATATGTGATTCCTTAGTAAACTGGAAGAAATTCGGAACGAAGCAGCTCACTAAGAGGGAGATCAAGTAGAATTGCCTGCTCTTGACTACAGACTAAGTAGAAATATCATGGTCCTCAAACTAGGTATGTGAGATATTTCAAATTGTAGGTGTATATTGGAAATCTAAAGGGAAGGATCTGTGATTCTATTCAAAGAATTCAATTCCAAAACTATTTTCGATCTATTCCAATATAGATATGCGACCTTAGCAAAAGTACCAAATCTATGAAAGTAGGTGTGAACACAGGTTCATAAGAAGAGGCTTTTACATTTCGTTCTTGGTCATATAACTTCTAGCTAGAAGTGCTAGGCAAGTTAACTTTAAAACTTTGCTTCGTTGTTGAATACTCCAAGAAGATCTCAAGGCTTCAATGATCTCACTAAGTTCAAAGTCAATAGCGACACGGACTTGTATAGCTTAGCCAATGACAAATTGATTATCAAGAACGTATTTCAGGCATGATGATCCTAGTCAATCGTTTGAAACTTTTTGACATTAAGTTCGAGCATTGGCCTTACTTCGGGAATTTACAAAAATCTAACAAAATTTGTTAGTTTGTTGCTCCTACCAGTAATTCCTCGATCGAATTGAATTGGGTAGGTGAAAATGACGCTAAACTAGGAAAGAAGGCTGGTGTTTATTTAGAAATCTTTGGTCATGCATTAATATACAGTCCTTACAACTAGATTTCTTATTTTGAGTCAAAAGAAATGGTTTACTGAAGCTGTAAATATCAGCTGAAGATTGCCTATTATTGAGCCAACATGTGGATTAAACCGGAAAGGTTAGAAGCTATGATCCAAACGTAGTAAAAAGTAAAAAGAAACTGAATATAAACAAACCTTTTGAAGAAGAATCGATCGTACAAATGACAGAGAATAAGGATCTTCTTAGCGTCAATACACTCAAAAAAAGTTTTTACGGTTAATAACTTCGACGAAATGCTGAATGGTGACGCTATTATCAAAGCTTATGATGCCAAAGAAGGATTCCTGAGAAAGAACACAGGGCTCTCTAACTAGGCATTACTGAACGAAATTCATTATAAACGAAGATATAAGACATATTTAGAATACCGGTTATTCGTCGCTATCAAAAATCACAACAGGATCCCAATTTGGACTAACAAGTCTCTCACTTCCACCTCTTGTATCACTCAATTTTTTCAAAATCTCACCATCCTCATCTTTTAAATCAACAACTTTCAGATTGGACTCAATTCTCTCTGGATTGATAGACTTGGCCAAAACAACAGTTCCTCTCCAAATACCCCAAGAGATCAAGATGTTTGCTGTTCCGATAGTTTTCAGCTAGTCTGATGACTTTTTGATTTTTCAGCAATAGTGCAGAAGAAGACCCCAACGGTGAATAAAGTAACCCATGTTCCTTTGCGTATTTAACCAGTTTATGTTGTGGTAAATAAGGGATGCAATTCGTGATTATTTGCAAATGCCTGATATTGATGATGATGAAGATGAAACAGAGGCTGAAACGGAAAGTCTATGAACAGGAGCAACCATTGTCTGATGATATTGCCATCAAAGTCACTGATGCCACTTTTGAATGGGATAACTTTGAAAATGAAGAAGAAGAAGAAGAAGAACATACCAATATCTTGAAAAATACAAATTCAACAAACCCTACTAGTGAAGTATCCGATATAAGTGAAGTATCCGATATAAGTGAAACCACTATTTCTAAAAATGAGTCAATTCCTTCTGATTTGGCTGGTACTGATACAAAAGCCATGTTCAAAGACTTCCATGACTTTAATATTTCAATCAAAAATGGAGAATTCATAATTATTGGTGCCGGAAAGTTGTCATTATTGACAGCCCTATCTGGTTTTATGAATAAGATGTTCTGGCCATGTTCAAACTTCAACTACTTTGTGGTCATCCATGGGTTCAAAATGCAACCGTTAAACAGAACATTACTTTTGGTGAAGAGTTTGAATTATTGTTGATGTGACGGTATTCTTGATGCTTGCTCATTGTTAGATGACTTGAAGATCTTTCCAGGTGGTGATTTGACTGAAATTGGTGAAAGAGGTATCACGTTGAGATCAAAGCAAAACAAATAGCCAAACAGACGATAAAGAGCTGTTGGAAAGTCCTGCATACCGTTATTTGTCCATCCACAGACAGAGAATACCACCACACGGCTTTCACAGCGCACTACCCTGAAGTCTCTTTAACTACTCCCGGTAGTCAATTCTCATTATTCTCCAACCGAATAGGGGAAGTTCAGAGTTGGCTGTACCCTTAGTTACATTTGAACTAGAGTATCATCTACTGCTGATGATTCATACTTACCAGATGATGATGGATTGCAAAAAGCTCTTACCGGCTCTGATTTGGTTGTCATCCCAGCTGGTGTTCCAATAAATCCTGGTATGACTAGGGATGATCTATTTGCCATAAATGCTGGTATGGTTAGAGATCTAGCTCAATGTGTCGCTGATATTGCGCCGACGGCCTTCGTCTTGGTCATTTCAAACCGTTTGAATTCCATGGTTCCAATTTTCGCTGAAGAGCTGAAAAAGAACGGTGTTTTTGATTCCAGAAGATTGTTTGGTGTGACCACTTTAGATTTGGTTAGAGCCAATCCTTTCATCTCAGAAGTTCCTAATAACGGTGAACTTATTATCCATCGGTGGCCATTCTGGGGTCAGACTATTTATTGTTCCATTGTTTTCCATTGGTGCTCCAGAGTTCTACAAATCCTTGACCGAAGAACGACGTGGTAATTTGGTTCACAGAGTTCAATATGGTGGTGATGAATTCGTTCAAGCTAAGAAAGGTCTAGGTTTGGCTACGCTATCCATGGCTTATTCTGGCTTAAAATTAGCGGAATCTCTTTCGACGGCTCTTGAAGGTGATTCAAATGCTCAATTAGAATCAAGCTTTATTTATTTGGATGATTCTATCAAAGGTACAAAAGAAGTTAGCTTTTATAAAAAATGATGGTATTTCTCACATCTCTTTACCAGTCAAACTAGGTTCTAGAGGCATTGAAGAAATTGATGCTTCCATATTAAATTGAGTTGATGATAATGAAAAAGAATTACTAGAAATCACTTCAGAACAGCTATCTGTCAATATCTCTAAAGGTGTTATATTTACAAAAGGGTGGTGCTGTTGCACAGTTACAGATCATAATATTACTTTATAAACTATGTTAGTTGCTAGCTATAGGAAGAAAACTCTGAAAGACACAACTGGAATAGATTTACCCAGGATACTGATGCTCTAGATAACGAAACATTTTCTTTCTGTTTTAATTCTTTAACTGCGTAATTAATCTCTCTTTTAGTTGTATTATTATTTACCTACCTTGGTTTGCCATCATGGCTGTTGTCTGTTTTACCAATTGTTATCGAGGAGTTTGAAAATTCATATTCTAGTGCATAACATAACAGCATGTTACTGATAGACCCATGTTTGCTCGCAAATAAATAGTGAAAGAATAGCTCCTGATTCTACACTTTGGTGTTGTTCCCATAAATGTAGTACAAACCTGATAATCTGAACTTGGTCACTGCTTCTTATATTTTTTGGTTCTTGAGATACGATGTTATAAAGTTGGAGCATATCAGTGTATACGTATGAGTAGTCAAAAGTTAAAAAGACAAACTTAAAACTAGTTCTGATAGTAGTAGCGGAAGTGCAGTGTTAGTAAAAGGACTCTTCTAAATCTGAATATATAACTTATATCATTGTGAGTTCAGTGAGTGAAAAGTTATTCTGAGATAAAGAAAAGTAGTATACCGATGGTGGAGATTTTGAAATACAAAAGTTTTGGATCTTGATAGGTAGTGAAGTTGGTTCTGGATAATGTGCTTGTGGGATTTTCACAAAAGTAGGTCTCATCGGACCATCATGTCTGGTCGTTGAGATATAATGCAATAAAGTGGTGACTTCTGATAGAAGTATAAACTATTAAAACTATTAATAAAATATAAGTACAGAGAACAATAGTCGTAAAGCAAATGAAGAATGTCTTTGAGGATTGGGCTTAGTTGAGGCGAAAGATATTAGTTGTAACTTCTGAAGATAAGCTGTTGTTGAGTTATGTCTGGTAGAATATCATATGGTATGACCTCAAAATTGACGTATAATACATAATTGTGAGAAAGTTAGTGAAGAAATTGAAACAGGACAACAAATGTAGAAGGAAGAGTTGTTATGTGGTGGATGGGCTATAACTACTATCTACCTGTATCTTTGTATGATTTCTGGACTTCGGGATATCTTAGCTCAAACTTGGATGTGTATGTGAACGAATATAACGATGATGTGCAATCAGAAAGTGATTCCCTTATTGCTTTGGCTGAGTAACTGACTTCTGTTCCTAAAACATTCAGAGATAACGTTCTCAAGTCGGTCTCATCTTGCCTTCTCGTCTGGTCGTTGAGATATAATGGTGTAAAGTGATGATTTTAGGTAAAAGTATAAACTATTCAAAATCTAAGTTTAGAAAATGATAGAGATAAAGAAAATGAAAAAGGTCGTCAGGAACCATACTTCATGGAGTCTAATCATACCAGTAGTAACTCTTTAGGACGAGCGGTTGTTGAGTTATGCTTTATTTGATGTGGAAGTGTATAACATTAGAAACAACATGCATTTGACAATTCTGAAAATGTTAGTGAAAGAATTGCCAATAGATGAAAAATGTAGAAGGGGAACATTTTGTACAGCTCGTGGGCCATGAGCTTCACTTAGTTGTCTCTTGGAATAATTTCTGCGCTTCGAGATATCTCAGTTCAAATATGGATGGGTACGTGATCGCATAGAACGATTTGTGTCAATATTTGGCACAGACATAAAATGAGATCTACTATGAAGTTAAG